>OVBE01001770.1:0-34374 GCA_900406425.1 Iberis pinnata | reverse complement strand
CCAAAATGTGGGATTGGACTCAAGGAAAGACAAGATAGATATAAAGCAGTAAAGACACCAGCAAACGAAAACAACAATCACAACAAATAGATAAGGATCAAAGCACAAAAAACAGATTAGACAGTGAATGAGGGGGAATGGGATGGACCTCAGTTGGCCTAGTCACCTAGGAGAAGGTTCGAGACAGAGCTCACAGCTGATCCCAAGGGCGTCATATTGGAGACGATGTTCCTTAAGTTGTAGATGTTATGACGAAACTCGAGATTGTTATCCCGGTCGAAGTCGATCCTTTCGCGGTCGGGAAGTAAGAGAACTGCTTGCCTTTAGCGTTCCAGCGCGAATAGATAACAAAACTGGTTGTTAAGACTCCCAATGATGAATCGCTTTTCCACCAAGTAATCCATGTTTAGCATTTTCGACGGGTAAACGCGTCCTCTGGGTTGTATTCGGAGCCACTCGAATATTGGTGTTATCCATCCTCCAATTCTTAATTATGGTCCGTCTGGCCCTTTCGCATCCAAAGCCATATTGTTGTATCCCAATAATTCCACTAAGAGCAGCTTTAGAGGGCAAGGGTGTAGCCACATTAGGTTAGGGAACAGTCGTCGGTCATGCAAAGAGTCAAATAACGTGTGACCAACACCCAGCCTCAAATACCTCAGTTCTTGTTTGTCTATGGTGTCACTATCCTTCCTAGCGTATAATGAATTTGCTAGGATCTGTTTCACATATCTTATGGCTGGGTGGCGGATGCTAGAGCTCTTTGTCTGCCCTTCTCGAAAGGGTTCTGCTGCTATTTCATTCCAAATGAGCACCACTTCCTTCTCAGCATTCTCAAAATGATTTGGTTGGTCAGTCATGCACATAAAGTTGTAGACTCTTCGTAGCTCTGCGAAAGTGACTCTTTTCATCTCCCCATCCAGCGTTTGGAAAGTTATATGACCTCCAAAGGTGTCATCAAAATAGTGTTCAGAGAAAAGCCCTAATTCGCACTACAGACAAAATGCTAATCATTGTCTTGGATCTTGGACCTTGCTTCAGGTGGTATCCGGCTTCGAGTTGGTCGGGTCGGACCGTGTTTGCCTTCGGGTGGTTGAGTGCACAATCGATCCGGACTAAAGGGTGCTTGCTTGGGATCGATCCAGCTTCGTTGCGTCCAAACTTCATTTAAGGTTGGGATCGATCCCGGCGTTTAGTGCCTGAGATCGATCCCAACACAAGTGAGATCGATCTCATAAGTTGTCTTCTTAGTTCTACTTTGTCTTTGTGCACTTCCTTGGCTTTGTTTGAGACTTCACCAGAAACGTTGGAAACATGACTGCGGGATCGATCTTGTTTCGTTGCTGAACTGCCTGAGATCGATCTGGTTTCGTTGCAGGATCGATCTGGAGTGTTGTTGGGATCGATCTGCATTAAGTTGAGATCGATCCTGAAGGTGCTGAGTGGGATCGATCTCCTTTCGTTGCTGGATTGCCTGGGATCGATCCTGCATTGAGTTGGGATCGATCCTGCAAGTGCTCGGAGGTAAGTTCAGTCCATTCCAAAGTTGAGTGCTGAGTGCTAAGTTCATTCCAATGTCAAGTGCTGTTTTCTGAAATTTCTCAAATCTTTCCCAAAAACACCTGAAAGTCCTGAAAAACCTCCAAAGTGCGTGCATATGCAAATTCTAATGCAAAAGTCCTAAAAACACTAAACTTAGTGAAATCAACCATAAATGTGATGTATGCATGCTTTTAGACCTCAGAATCGATGCTAATTGATAAGTAAAAACCGTGAATATTCAGAGTCATCAGCAGATCTAAAGTATTTTGAGCATATACATTTACATTGCTAAAAACCTTTCATTTACGCGCTTTCCATCTAAACAAAAGCTACCGACAGAAGATAAACAATAGTTATTTCATATGCTACTAGGTTTTTTCATCTACTAAAAATCAAAGTTAATATATATGGAATGTGAAAGAAAAAGAATTAGAGCATCTAGAAGAAGTGATATATCCAAAATTTGGTAAAATAGTCAATATTCAAAAAATATGTGGTTTATGATTTTCTTATTGCACCACACCTATGACAAACCTTATGACATCTTGAGTTTCGAAAGAATAATCTTTTGCATGTACTTAGGCTCCTAGATGACCACTGCTACACAAAGAGTTTTTAACTTCAAGAGGATTTGCGTTTGGATTCTTATATCAATAGAGTGGTAAATTTGGTCCTTAAAAAATAGATCACAAAAATTACAAGAAGGATCACTGGAAGTCCAATATCCTTACTTGACAATGTTGTTGTATGACATGGTAAAATACCAGATATATGTAGGGACTGTAAAACCGGATTGAGTTAAAATCGAGTTTAAAAACGTATAACAATCTTAAAGCAAATAGAGTCTAGTCAAAACTCTTTCCCTAATTCTAAAACTTACCTATAATAAGACGGTTTACCGTAATTTCATATTCCCAGGATAAAACTGTTATTTGTCTTTGTTAAGCTTTACTCTTAACAAAGCCTATCGACCTTAGTATTATGCTAATACTTTTGAGACCTTAGAAATGGGCAGAGTTGGTCCTGAGCCCAAGCAGAGCAAGCGCTTGCGGCCCTTTTTAATTAAAAATTTTAGTTAAGAAAACGGCCCAATTTTTTTAAAAATGTACAATTTTGGCCTATTTTTCCATTGTAGATTGCGGCCTTTAGAAAATTTTAAAGTCTTAGGACCGGCCATGGAAGCGGGGTTTGTTATTTATGTGTTTTTATTTTTTCTCTTTAGTCAATATTGAAAATCGTGTTTTCTGATAATGATTTGAGAAGTGGATTTTTATTATTTTAATTTCAGAAAACGAAAACCTTTTGTTTTCTGATTTTGAATTGAAATCGGATGATAGAAATGAATGAGAAAGGATTTATTTATAGGAGACAAAGATGCATCATGTGAAATGACTTTTGATCAAAACAACTTTTCACATGAAAATGTGTGACTTTTGGTGAAAAGACACACCCCTTCGTTGCACATTCGGCCAACGGTTGCAACAGTTTGTTTGGTGACCTTTCACATGTAAGCTACTTCACTCCTTAGTTCACTAAGGTTGAGTGTTAGTTGACCAGTCCACCCAACTAGGTCAGTATTAATACAACTCATTGAGTTGGATTGAGCTGTCCTTTTACTCACATAGCTGAGCTAGCTAGTCTTTCTAGCTAGTTCAGCTCACTTAGCTGTCTTATTTCTCATTCAAATTAACTCCAATTTAGAATTCAAATATTTAGTTATAGTCCAAACTACAACATTTCCAATGCAATCATAATCCGGTAATTTCGGGCAACGACCTTGCCTAAAAATTCGCCGGAAAAGTGATGAATATCACTTTCATTAAAATTGAGTTCCAACAATCCCCCCCCCCCACATTGATAGGATCCTGGATCGCAAACTCTGAGAAAGGCTCGGAAAAATGGATGATGCAGGGATGGATGATGCGCGATGGATGAAAAACGGTGGATACAGATCGGTGGGTGCAGACTGGTGGATACAGACGGGTGGATACAGATTGGTGGATACAGTCCTGTGGATACAATTATGTGGATACAGTTCCATGGATACAGTTCTGTGGATACAGTTATGTGGATACAGATCTGTGGATACAGAACGACAATGATGATCAAGGGACGAAGAACGATGGATGATGATTGAGGGATGAAGAACGATGGATGATGATTGAGAGATGAAGAACGACTATGGCTTAATGGATTTCTCCATGAATGAGTCTCACGGCCTAGAAAGGATTTTTAGGACCAAATCGAACGCAGAGTTTCTTGTAAGAAGATTCTTGGAAGAAAACTCAGATTTCTCAAATCTATGAGTGAATAAACAGATTGCACAAAATATTTTTTTCTAAAATTCATTCACAAAATTGAAAAGAGACAAGATTTTCAATGTAAATAGGAGACAAAGGCAAAGAGCCCTAGGGTTTTCTCAACCCAAAAACAACAGGTAGTTCTAAGAAAAACAGCAAGAAGTCTAAAGTTACAAGCAAAAACAACATAACGTTTATTTTTGCATTAGTGTCTAAGACACTCGGCCAAGTAACTATTCATGAATAGCTTTGATGTAGTGATGTGATTGCCTCATTAAAAACCTCGGTTAAAACCTTTGAGAAAAAGAGTACAAATCACATCACTTAGCTACTCATTCATAGCTACTTGGTTTGTTGATTAGGCTGGAAATGTGGACGTTGAACACATCTGTAGGAGCTTTTGAATCCACGTGGAGCATCGTATGAATCTTTTAGGCTAGCTCCTTGGCTCTAGACCGAGTGATTCTTCCTTCTGGTTCAGGCTCTGACTCTGGTTCAAGCTCAGCTTTCGAGTCCGCTTCCTCAGGACTTGTCAGGATCACATCATCATCTCCCTCTTGAAAAGGATTTGATCTCAAATCTGTATCTGCAATATAACGTGACAAGTCAGAAACATTAAAGGAATCTTTCGTGAATCTTTCGTACTTGTTCCGCCTTTGTCCTGCCATCAAAACTTACCCTTTCCTTTAAAGGCAAGGCGATCAAGTCTAGGGGAGAGGATGGATTAAATCCATACACGATTTCAAAAGGAGAAAATAGAGTAGAAGAGTGCTTAGCGTGATTGTAGGCAAACTCAATATGCGGTAAACACGCTTCCCAAGATTTTAAGTTGCTCTTCACCATCGTTCGGAGGAGGGTTGATTGGGATATGTTCACTACTTCTGTTTGCCCATCGGTCTGTGGATGACAAGTTGTCGAGAAAGACAGCTTGGTACCTAATTTTTACCATAAGGTTCGCCAGAAGTGGCTTAGGAATTTGGTGTCCCGGTCTGAGACTATTACTTGTGGCATTCCATGAAGCCTCACTACTTCTTTGAAGAACAAGTCTGCTACCTTAACAGCATCATCAGTTTTGTGACTGGCTATGAAGTGAGCCATCTTGCTAAACCTGTCTACAACAACAAAAATAGAGTCTCGACCATTCTTGGTTCTAGGTAAGCCGATAACAAAGTCCATAGATATGTTTTTCCAAGGGTGAGATGGTATTGGAAGAGGAGTGTACAAACCGTAGGGTTGGACCTTACTCTTTGCTTGCTTACAAACAACACACCTCGAACAAACCTTTTCTACTTCTTTCCTCATGCCAGGCCAATAAAAGTGTCCTTGGAGGTCAAGCAGTGTTTTGGTGACACCAAAGTGATTAGCAAGTCCGCATGTATGCGCTTCTCTGACTAATAACTCCCTGGTGGATCCGCTAGGTATGCAAATTCGATTACAGAAGAATAGATATCCGTCCTGCCTATAAAATTTCTCAAAACCCAACTTAGAGCATCTAGCATACGTCTCAGCAATGTCCGTATCAGTTTCATAAAGTTCCTTTATGTGTTCAAAACCGAGGAGTTTAGACGTCAGAGTAGATATAAGAGTGTACCTTCTGGATAATGCGTCAGCTACGACATTATCCTTACCTTTCTTGTACTTAACAACGTAGGGAAATGTCTCAATGAACTCCATCCACCTCCCATGTCGTTTGTTAAGCTTTTGCTGGCCTTTGAGATGCTTTAGAGATTCATGATCGATATAAATCACGAATTCCTTAGGCCATAGATAGTGTTGCCACGTTTGAAGCGCTCTCACTAAGGCATATAGCTCCTTGTCATACGTCGGGTAGTTCAGTGTAGATCCTCCTAGCTTCTCACTGAAATATGCTACTGGCTTTTTATCCTGCATAAGAACAGCTCCAATACCTACACCAAAAGCATCACATTCAATCTCCCCACTGAAATCCAACATTTTTCTTTATAATCTCGGTTAAGGGAGCAGTGATGGTGCTGAAGTCCCTAACAAACCGCCGGTAGAAGCCTGCAAGTCCATGGAAGCTTTGGACTTCTCCTACGTTTCTAGGACTCGGCCACTCCTTGATTGCTTTTATATTTTCCTCATCAACCTTTACTCCATCTGCACTCACAATNCTGCACTCACAAAAAATCCTAAAAAGACAATCTCTTTAGTACAAAAGGAACACTTAGATAAATTAGCAAATAGAGATTGAGAGCGAAGAACATTGAGAACTGATATGATGTGATCTAGATGTTCTTCCAAACCTTTACTGTAGATGAGGATATCGTCAAAGTAGAAAACTACAAAGACGCCGATGAAGGGCCTTAATGCGTGATTCATCAGCCTCATAAAGGTACTCGGTGCATTGGTGAGACCAAATGGCATGACCAGACACTCATATAGGTCTTGCTTGGTCTTGAACGCGGTCTTCCACTCATCTCCTTCCTTCATCCTGATCTGATGATATCCACTCTTCAGGTCTATCTTTGAAAAGATAGTCGAACCACATAGCTCATCCAGCATATCATCTAGCCTTGGAATAGGATGACGGTACTTCACCGTGATGTTGTTGATCGCGCGGCACTCAACACACATCCTCCAGGACCCATCTTTCTTTGGAACTAGTAGTACCGGAACCGCACATGGACTTAAACTCTCTCTGATATATCCTTTATTGAGCAGCTCTTCTACCTGTTTTTGCAGTTCCTTTGTCTCCATCGGGTTTGTACGATAAGTTGGTCGGTTCGGTAATTTCGATCCTAGTACAAAATTGATCTGATGTTTGATGCCTCGGATTGGTGGTAATCCATGTGGAATCTCCTCGGGAAAGATGTCCCTATATTCCTGCAAAATCTCAGACATACCACTAGGAAGCTCCTGTGAAACATGAGTACTAACAAGGGATTCCTTGTACACAAACATAAACGTAATCATTTCTGGATCGAAGAGTTTTGAAAATTCACTATGGTTTATGTAAAGGCTGTTGGAGACTTTCGCCTTTTCTTTGAGCTTTATCTGGACTTGATCTTGGTAGATCTCATTAGGTGTGAGTGGGAGAAGAGTGATCTTGCGCCCTTTGAACTCAAATGAGTGCTTGTTGGTATAGCCTTCATGAATGACTTTGCGGTCTGATTGCCAAGGCCTTCCCAATAGGACATGACTTGATCCCATGGGAATCACGTCGCATAGCACCTCATCTGCATATTTACCAATAGATAAAGAGACTAAGACCTGCTGAGTTACAGTTAATGCTCCACTTTCATTTAACCATTGCAGCTTGTATGGTCTAGGATGGGGAATGGTGTTGAGCTGAAGCTTCTTAACCATTTCTTCACTTGCAGCATTAGTACAGCTCCCACCATCTATGTTCAAGCTGCAGACTTTATCTTCTTAACCATTTCTTCACTTGCAGCATTAGTACAGCTCCTACCATCTATGTTCAAGCTGCAAACTTTATCTTTGATGAAGCATCGAGTGTGGAAAAGATTTTCTCACTGGCAAGTCTCTTCAGGCTGGTTCTGAACACTCAAAGTCCTCCTCGCAACCAGCATTTCTCCTATTGTCGCAGTTTCTTCTTCTTCCTCTAGCTTAGATCCGATGTCTGACTCTTCTTGAGGAACTATCTCTCCTCCTTCTTGTAACAAGAACACCTTCTTGTTGGGACAATCACGAGAGTAATGTCCCATGCCTTGACACTTGAAACACCTTGTGTTACTGAGGGAATTACCACTTCTTAATTTAACTTCAGTTTTCACTTCCTCTTTAATCACTGCAGAAGATGGTTTGGAGTCTCTGGGATAGGTTGGTTTTGTTGAACTCCTTAGGCTTTGTCACACTAGGAGTCGGTTTGACAAACCGTCTCTTAACTTGAGATTCAACCAATTCAGCCTTATGCACCATTTCTTGCACATCTTCAAAGTTTTGAAGCTCCACTTTATCTTGAATTTCTCGGTTAAGTCCTCCAAGAAATCGTGACATAATCATCTCTTCCCCTTCTCTTAAATCAGCTTGGATCAATAAAGTTTCCAGCTCTTGATAGTAATCTCTAACTGACTTAGTGCCTTGGTTGAGACGCCTAAGTTTTTTGAGTATCTCTCGCTGATAATGCGCTGGAACAAACTTCTTCCTCATCTGAAAGGTGAGCTGATCCCAAGTAGTAATAGGAAGCTCTCTGAGACGTTGTCCTGTGAGTCCAAGTTATTCCCACCAAAGCAATGCATAATCGCTGAATTATGTAATAGCAATCTTAACTTTTTTAACTTCATACGTTCCTTGGCATAGAAAGTTAGACTCCATCTTCCTTTCCCAATCAAGGTAAGCTTCAGGATCATTAGTTCCATAGAACGCTGAGAACATGATCTTGATGTGCTTGAGTTTCTGAAGTGCAGGGTTTCCATATTCTCGGCCTCTAGCTCTGATTGTACTTCCATGGCTATGTTCTGAAGCTTCTTGATCTTCATAGTACTCAGTGTCGGTGTCAATAAGTATTCGATGTCCACCTACATGCTCTTCTCTTTGATGTGGACGTTCTTGATGTCTTTCAGGACCAGTTTGATTTCTTCAATGGTTGAAGACAGTTTCTCGGCCTCCTCTCAAGTTTCGGTTATCATTTAGATTAGTCCGAGTTCTAGGAGGTGTGGGAGCTCGTTTTGGTCTTCTAGATAAATCTCCGATGTGCCCCTTTCCTTTAGCTCTGCGAAGAACTTCAGAATGAGTTGTTGATTGAGAAGATTCTTCACATGTTTGTCCAGGTTTTTTCGTTAAGGCTCTCATCCTTTCATCAATGGTCTCATTCATAGCGACCACATGTTGGTCGATATACTAGGTTAACTGAGTAGTAAGTGCTTGGGTTGACTCTCTAATCTGTTGAGCCATCATCATGTTTAAGGATTCCATTGCCTTTGGAGAAAGCTCCATAGTACCTGAAATACCAAAAGCTTCTCACAGTAATTGTTCAAGAATCACAAACCAAAGACATATAGAGGAATGCGCCAAATTTGATGATGGGATTTCTCAATTAAACTAGGTGATTCTCGGCTAAACAACCAACTTTCAGAACAAATTTTATCACAGTGATGCTATTAAAATTTAAAGAAACGAATTAACAACCTAAATGAACTAACAAAGACTGGAAAACTTAATTATGGTCCTAAGATAATTTATGCAGCGGATTCTAGGGTTTATGCAAATTAATCAAATCAAAACGAAATAAGGAGTTAAGGTTAAAATTCGCTCAACCTTCGGTTCAGAGTTGGCTCTGATACCACATGATAGGATCCTGGATCGCAAACTCTGAGAAAGGCTCGAACCAATGGATGATGCAGGGATGGATGATGCAGGGATGGATGATGCGCGATGGATGAAAAACGGTGGATACAGATCGGTGGGTGCAGACTAGTGGATACAGATCTGTGGGTGCAGACTAGTGGATACAGACTGGTGGATACGGACTGGTGGATACAGTCCTGTGGATACAATTCCGTAGATACAGTTCTGTGGATACAGTGCTGTGGATACAGTTCTGTGGATACAGTTCTGTGGATACAGTTCTGTGGATACAGTTATGTGGATACAGATCTGTGGATACAGAACGACAATGATGATCAAGGGACGAAGAACAATGGATGATGATTGAGGGATAAAGAACGACGACGACTCAATGGATTGCTCCGGGAATGAGTCTCACGACCTAGAAAGGATTTTTAGGGCCAAATCGAACGCAGAGTTTCTTGTAAGAAGATTCTTGGAAGAAAACTCAGATTTCTCAAATCTATGAGTGAATAAACAGATTGCACAAAATCTTTTTCTCTAAAATTCATTCACCAAATTGAAAAGAGACAAGAGTTTCAACGTAAATAGGCGACAAAGGCAAAAAGCCCTAGGGTTTTCGCCAATACCCAAAAACAACAGGTAGTTGTAAGAAAAACAGCAAGAAGTCTAAAGTTACAAGCAAAAACAACACAACGTTTATTTTTGCATTAGTGCCAAGTAACTATTCCTGAATAACTTTGGTGTAGTGATGTGATTGCCTCGTTAAAAGCCTCGGTTAAAACCTTTGAGGAAAAGAGTACAAACCACATCACTTAGCTACTCATTTATAGGTACTTGGTTTGTTGATTAGGCTGAAAATGTGGACGCTGAACACATCTGTAGGAGCTTCTAAATCTGCGTAGAGCATCGTATGAATCTTCTGGGCTAGCTCCTTGGCTCTAGACCGAGTGATTCTTCCTTCTGGTTCAGGCTCTAACTCCGGTTCAAGCTCAGCTTCCGAGTCTGCTTCCTCAGGACTTGACACGATCACATCACACATGAATAGAAATAATCATAAACATATGATGACTCTAGAGACTCAAAAGAATAGATTGACTAGATTCCTTAGGAAGCTAGACATAAAGACTTTTCGAGAGTATTACAAAAAATCATTGCATCTGAGTTGGTAGCATTCGCCTTGAACCAGTCATAGTTAGTACATTTCGGATTTATTCGGCCAGGGAGTGAACGCGATGTCTTGAATCCCCCGAGCTTTAGTGTAAACCTAGAAAACATGTATAACACAATTTCATTTTATCACAGAAAATAAGTTTTCTATCGTGTTCATTTTGGCCCTGAACAAACCTGGTATCATGAGTGACTTGGAGAGATAGCATTTCCTTCTCCCTCCTAGAATCAGCCTTATTCACACTCATTAGGTGATCTGCCAATAATTTTTGAAAAAGTATCATGTAATACTCATCTCATAAAGCTATAGAATCATTTTTTTTTGTCACAAAGCTATAGAATCATTAAAAGCTACAAGCTTAACCTTTTTCACTAACAAGATTACACTGTTTCATCATCAAATCTTTTAAGTTAGGAACTGGGTAGAGAAACTAGTCTCACAGTGTTTGAGCAGATTTAGTTTGAAATTGTTGTCCCCTTGAACCTATTTCTTAAAATCTACAGTCAATTAGGTAGGGTTACCATCAAACTTCATCTTTGGTCAAAGGCTTTTAAATTTATTCCTCGTGATGATCTTTCTACTTGATCTCTTGCCAAACCTTTAGTGAACGGATCAACTAGGTTATCGGCATATTTGATAAATTCTAACGTGAGTACTCCTGTTGAGATCAAGTTTCTAATGTTCTTATGTCGTCGTATTATGTGAAGAGATTTTCCATTATACAACATGCTTTGCGTCCAAGAGATAGCCAATTGACTATCACAGTGTACACGTAATGCGGACACTGGTTTTTCTTACATGGGAATATCTTTCAAAAAATTATGAGGCCACTCTACTTCCTGAGCATTAACCTTTGCAAAGCTCCCCACACTTTGAGGTATTTGTACGATGGTACCGTACCTTTCCAAAGTTCATAAGGCGTAGTGCTACTTTTTCACTAAAGCATTAGGCGGACCCGTCCTTGGTTCACACCCTTTTGGACCTGTCCTTGGTTCACACCTTTTCAGACTCGTCCTTAGTTTGTACCCTTTCGGATACGTCCTTGGTTTGCACTTTTTTGGACTTGTCTTAAGTTCGCACCCTTTCGGACCCGTCTTTGGTTCGCACCCTTTCGGACCTATCCTTGGTTTATACCTTTTCGGACCCATCCTCGGTTCACACCCTTCCGGACCCTTCCTTGGTTTGCACCCTTTCAGACCCGTCCTTGGTTCGCACCTTTGCAGACCCGTCCTAGGTTCGCACCTTTTCGGACCCGTCCTAGGCACTGGTTTTTTCCAAGCAATGTGGGACTTTGGTCATTTGTTGACTTTTTGTGTCCAACTTAAACACTTTGACCTCACATTTCTCACTACTTTAATAGTTTTATCAACTTGATTTTCAACTTCAAGTTTATATTCTTTGAATTTTGACAAGACTTCGTCTTTGCTATGTAACAGATATACATAACAGTATCTTGTGCTATCATCTATGAATGTCATAAAATACTTTTTACCACCTCGAGTTTTTATATATTTCAGATCACATAAATATGTATGGATTAAACTCAAAGGTTCGGTAGTCCTTTGAAATTTAGGAGATGGAGTTTTCGTGAGTTTGGCTTGTACACAAACTTCACATTTTTTCTTATTTACTTTGCATTTAAGAGTTAAGTTCAAACTTAATAATTTTTGCATAGATTTGTAATTAATATGTCATAATCTTTCATGCTAAGTATTGAAAGACTCAACCAAATAAGCAACAGATTTTTCATTAACTTTATCATCAATTACAATGTTAGTCATGTTAAGTTTATCAGGACGAAGGACCGTCATTAAGTGAAAAACCATATTTGATGAATCTAGACATTTTTTCCGCTTCCAACTAGATTCCTTGAACCTGGACACCAAGCGAACATGTGCCTTTTCCGAAGCGGTGTGTCCCTCCATGCGAACGGGTGTGTTGGTGTGCAAAGCCACCCTCTCGCCAACTATGAATACACCCCCATCTCCATCCATTTTTTCTCATTCAGTTCTCACATCAATATCAGAAAACAAATTGGTTTTCGGTTTTGAAGAGAAAAATATCAATTCAATTCTCGATCAATATCAGAATAAGTTATAAATTCTATATTGAACAAAGAGAAAAGAAAAAATAAATACCATAAAAACATCAAATAAAGGTTCCGATAATACCATGTTCCAAAGTCTCGGGAGTATTCACATATACTAAGGTCGATATGCTTTATTAAGAATATAGCTTAATAAAGACGTGTAACAATTCTATCCTAGGATTTTAAAATTGCGGTAAACCGTCTTACTACGGATAATTTTTAGAATTAAGGAAAGAGTTTCGACTCGAGTCCGTTTGTTTTAATATTGTTAAAACAATTTTAACTCGGTTTTAACTAAATCCGGTTTTACGATCCCTACACTATACTCATCTATTGAGAATATATGATTTGAAAAAACCTAGTATAAGGGGGAATGTCCTCACGAACAAAATGTTTCTTAAGGCGATCTAACTTCTAATGCTTATATATGAAAGTTTCGTCATTTCTTTTTGTAAGTTCCATAAGGAATTTTATCTATTAACGACCAATTGGCAAGACAGTCTACATGTAGATAGGTTTCTTCTACGGTGTGGCAATGGGAATGAAACTATTAATTATGCATTATTAATTTGCCTCACATATCTGCAATGTTAAACATTCTCGAACATATTATCGCCTTTGGGTGTTTTCCTTTAATAAAATATATTCAATACTTTTCATTTCTATCTATCTAAGAATGAATAATTTAGGGAAATGTTTTCCTTAGATTATCCTTGGATTATGTGATATTTTGGAGAAACCATAAATGATATGTTGTTAAATAACAAGCAATAAACACCAATAGTTATTTTAGACGCTATGGTAAAAGAATTTGTAGAGTGGCATCTTGCAAATGCTGAACCCGAAATAAACAAGAGTAGGACAATAGCATATCAGTTCCAAATAGAAGAACTGTGGATGGTTATAGTCTTATAGACTACCATATTACTTGCTATCTGGATTAGATTTTGGAATGGTGAAGATCCTATAAGCATACTGAGTTGGTTTTATAGGTACATGATGGATCAACCGATTTAATAGGACTCTATTGGATCCGATGCGATTTTATCACTTCTTCATGTAGAACACCTAATCTTGATATAGCCTATGAAATGCTTGCGCTACTATTCATATTCTTGTTTTCTAGTTCGTTTTATATGTTTCATTTCTGTTTCCTGATTGTTTCGGATTCTTGTCTCCTAAAATTTCAAGATAAAATAGTAGAAATTTACGGGTTTGGTTGTATTTCTTGGATTGTTTATGGTTTTTTTTGTATATCCTTCTCGGTTACTATCAATATATTATGCGGTAAAAAAAAAACCCAAAGTGGATCTATTAATCCGGACAACTCATATTAGCACACAATATTTTGTTTTTAATTATTTGTATTTTTGACATTAGTTTGTAAACTCTAACAAAACTCTCATTAAATGGTTAGTGACAAAAAAAAAAGTCTTACTAACAAAATCCTTAAGTCATTATATAGTTTGTTAATTCATTAAATTACTTAATAATAAAATCCAGTCGAAAAATTAAAACATGACAGCAAACACTTACAAGTAGTACTTTTTCTAAACCTGATAGATGACTCAGGTCAAAATTTGCAATTGTATTATCCACTTCTTTCGAAAGTTTAGTGTTGAGCAAAATCTTTATTTCCAATTAATCATTGTTAAAAAACCTCGTAGAACTTCGAAAGTTAAAAAGAAGAAGGAAAAACGATCTATTTTCCCACAGAAACTTTCATATACCGATATTTCTCAACGAATTCAGACTCTAATTTTATTTCCTCCTGATTTTAATTTCTGAAATCTATTTCCCCATAGTTAGAACTTAAAAATCTAGTTGTCCACCAACCGTAATATAAAAAGCTCTTTACCCATAAAATTGAATTAACTCGGTTGATTACTTTAGGGTAAACGATCTATTTCCCACGAAAACTTTCATATACCGATATTTCCCCACAAAATCAGACTCTAACTTCATTTTCCACTTATTTTAACTTCTAATTTTTGTTTTCCCATAGTTAGAACTTAAACATCTATTTGTCCACTGATTGTAATATAGGAAGCCTTTTATCCATAAAATTGAATTAACTCGGTTGACAAAGACTTCTTATATTACAATTTTATGGGTAAAATGCTTCTTATATTACAATCAGTGGTCAAATAGATTTTTAAATTCTAACTATGGAGAAATAGATATTATAATTTAAAGTAAAAGAGAAATAAAATTAGCTCTAATTTTTTGAGGATATATCTCTATATAAAAGTTTTAGTGGGCAAATAGATCGTTTCCGTAATCAATGGACAATTAGATTTTTAATTTCTAACTATAGAGAAATAGATATCAGAAATTAAAATCAAGGGGAAATAAAATTAGGATCTAATTTCATGGAAAAATATCGGTATATGAAAGTTTTTGTGGGGAAATAGATCATTTTTCCAAAAAAAAAGAATAACACTAAAAAAGAATCAAACAGAACTATCTATTTCATCTGAAAAATGAAAGTAGCCAAAAAAAAAAAACCTAACGAACGCTAAGCAAGTACAGTTCAAAGAACAGAACTCAGACAAGATCTCACTGAAATCAAGAGCTAAAAGAAGAGTGAGTTAGTATAATTTTTCCAGAGGAATTGCTCCAAATGATTTAAATAATTCATAAAGAAATCCAAAAGGGTATTTCAACAATTAAAAAAAAAAAAAGACGATCTTTGTTTTTGGTGACTCTAGAAAAGAGAAAGATAAGATCAAAGTTGTCAAGTTGTTCAAAGATACCGGGCAGGCTTTGCGAGACTGCGAATCAAACTTTATATAAAACTGAAATATAAACACGAAACGCCTCAAGTACCTTCCTCTTTAGACTTCTTCTGCTTCCTATATATCTCTTTTTAGATTTCCGGCGAGAGCTTTGCGATAATTTCAGTTGCACTCAGAGCGTGGAAAATGCGGCCTTACTGGTGTCTTCGATGGGCTTACCCTTCACAAACAAAATAAATCAACACATTGATAAATACAATTGAACTTTGATGCAAATAAACAAGTAACAGAACTAAGACTTCATAGTGAGACAAACTTGTGAATCTGACAGAACACTTTCTATCAATCGATATATAGAAATTGCTTTCAGTTATGACGAAAACTACAACCTACCATCCAAAATTCAGCACTAAAGCGAACAAGATACAAAGTATCAAATATTAACCTTATTGGTAGTGCGCCCAAGACAATACCACTGCAGTGAAGAGCCGCAATTGCGCTTTCCGCCTAAAACAGCAGAGCAAAAATGTGAGTATAATTACAATCCATTGTTAAAGAGAAAACTCTTGAACTCTTTTATTTAAACTTGAGATTCAAAGAAGCCCCGAGACATGTCTCTAAAAAGTAAAAAGCTTAATGGTAGTTTCGATAAATAGTAGAATTTTAACTAGCAACTGAAACGGTTCCATTGCTAAAACCAATATCCAAAATGGGAACACTGTAACTGAAAAACTAGATGCGGAGAATTACCTGAGCAAACTCAACAAAAGCAATGCGGGTTTGATGGTGATAGTCTCCAAGCCTTAGACGATCAACCTGATATAACAAAACAATTGTATTATCGAAAACACAAAAGCATTAAAATGCTGCTGTGTTTCAAACTGAATCCTTACCTGCCCACAAAGCGTTTCAAAGAAACCTTTCAAGAAAGTTTGAGTAATCTGCCAATATAAGAAACAAGAGATTAGTGAAGGTCAGTTAACAGGTTCCAATGAAGAAAATATCTCATATTCTCATTAACTAAATGGTAAATGAAAATCAAATTACCCGTTTGTCAATGTTGGCACAATAAACAGTCCTCACACACATCTCACGCTCATCCTCAGACTGGAAGAAAGAAAGCACCATTATGCTTGAACTTGATTAAATTTATGCCAAGTTTAGATATGTTTTTGTGAACTTACCCGTGGAAGGAAAGTTGGGTTAACAGGGGCAATAGCTGTTTTGGAAGGAAGAACCTTAAGAGGGTAAAAGCCAAGCACAGTACCCGACATGTTCAAAGCATCCCTAGCTCCCTCTGCACGAACCTCACTTGATTAAGAGTTAATAAACAGTACTGAAAAAATTTCAACACGCAATGAAAAGTACCTTCATCGGTGAATTCAATGAAAGCAAAACGGAGGACAGAGTTTGGGTCACCGCATACACGACAATCAACAACCTTTTGATACCAAAACGAGTTATTGCAGATAATCAAAACATTTTAAACCTATTGAAGAATCATTTTAAGTACCTGTCCACAGTTAATGAAGATACCAGCGAGGCTCTCCTCTGTAACCTACAAACAAAGCAAATTAAGAGAGGCAATGGTTATAAAGTTGATTCCTTTAACTTCCCTCTTTTTGTACCTGTTGATCAATGTCAGAGACATATACAGTTCTCCTGATTACATCTTCCTTCTGAGCCAAGCTTGTCCTTTTGTTCATTCTTTGCTTCCCTTGGCCAAAGTTCCTTCTCTGTAGCAAGTGGTAAAATGAGAATCACAAGAATTACTAAATTGATTACCAACACATAGTTTTAATCCAGGGTAAAGTTTTGCACACTCTACTATCACACATCTAGCAGAGAAAACTATTGTTTGAAGAACATGGCAACACACAAGATGAATACTTTATCAATGATCACACCATACATTAACGAAGAAGAGCGTCCATCAAAACATAAGCTAAACACAAAGAAATCATAATTCAGTGATGATAAATTTATGTGTATATACCCTTGTAGCATAATGATCACTCCCATCTGCATAATTGTTATTAAACCCTAAGCCATTTCTCAAAACCCTAGATTGACTTCGAGCCATTGAAGGAGGAACAAATTCCTGAGCCATAGGATTTAGCTTCGATAACGCATCAGCCAAATGTTTGATTTCTCTCTCACCATTCTCACCATTTCTGTTAAACCCATTTGGGATCTGATCTTCGGTTTCAAGGGAGGAATCAGATTTAGGGCTCTGATCATTAAGACATGGCGGCTTCGTCTCAGCTGCTGAAGCATTGTTGTTGTCTAAATTTTGACCAGACGAGTCCACATTCAAATCAGCATTCTCAGCGACAGCCATGATCGTACCAAAAAGCAATTGAATATCCAGATTACAATCAAAGGATCACAAACAACTTAACGAACTCGCCGATTTCTGAATCAGAAACAAACAATATTAGAGAGAGAATTTGAGAATGGGTACAGATGGAATAAAAAAAAGAAAGAGAGATTTATGAATTGAGACGAACCCTGAGAGTTATCTCAATCAGTGAGATTCCATAATAAATGGAGATAACTCCAAATTAAAGATCAATGAACTGAAGCGCGACTGAAATTAAGAAAAAATGGACTTTTAAAGGGAAAATATTTAGAGGAAAGAAAAAAAAAAAAGAGAAAACTTGAGGAGATGATTACAAATTAAATAACTTAACATGTACTTTTCTTGACAAAAGTTAAGCTCTTCTAGTTTATGGCTTCTAATTGTAAAATTCTTTAATATTTCTCACTTTTACTTTATGTTCTTTAGGAAGCTTCTTCCTTTCCATTTGTACTTACTTAAACACAAAATATATTCTACATTATTAGTGATTTATTTTGTTATCAAGACCAGGTCATAACTAACTTTCTATACTAATCGCAAAAACAAACTTTAAATTAAAAAATATATATATTTTTCACCAACCGCTTTCAAATTAGATTCAGTGTAAGGATCAGCGACTAATAGCTTCCACAACATTGGCGTCAGTTCTTTAGATTTTTAGTGTCTATATAAATGCGGTTTTAGCTTTTGGCTTTTAGTTAGTGTTGGATCTGCGGCCGCATGTTGCTCTCTCCAGTTGGTTGCATCATCTCAACTTGAATGGTTCGTAGGAGTATCGCTGTCGGCTTACGGTCCTTTCTGCCGACAACGCTAGATCCGGCTGTTGGTCTTTTTGGCTTTGCTCCTCCTTCGCGATTCTCCTCTCAGTTTCTACTGGAGGTTGATTTTATGCTCAAGCTATTGGGTTTTGCTTTCGGTTGGTTTGGTGGTGTTTGGTCTCTATCGTGGTGTTGGGAACTTAGGTTTTAAGTGTTACGTGTCATGTATTAATGTCTTTTATCTGCTGTGTCTTTTTTTTTGTCTTGGTCAGTTTTTGGGCATGTTATTTAGTTGTTTCTATGTGTCGAAAGTATTGGTCTTATTTTTTGGGTCTTGGTTCTCTGTCGAGTAATGGTTTCCCTACTTTTGGTTTGATAGTCGGTTTTCTTAGCGTTATCGGTTATATGCTAATTCGCTTAGAGTTAGTATCTTTCGACTGAGGTTGCGCAACTCCTTGCACCTCCGTTAAAAGATCAATTTGAGATCTTTCATTTGTTTGACATCTTTTTTACACTTTCAAAGACGTTTTTATACGTCATTGCCAGTTTCGAAGCTTCTGACAGGTCTCGATCATTTGGTTGTTGGCTTTGCTTTCGGTAAGAGTCGCATCATTCTCTCATGTTGAGATAGTTTATGATTCATGAGGACGCGCCAACAGTTGGGATCATTGTTTGGTCTCTTTCTCTTATATTTGGTCGATTGAAGATTCAAGGGTTCTATTTTGTGCATATGTCTTTTTATTCTTGGTCATTTCCATCCTACGACTAGATTTTCATCTTTGCTGTTTAAGTTTTTTTATTGGTTTTTTTCAACTTTTCTTTTTTGGGTATTCGACTTTGGAGATTCGAATCCTTCCGACAATAACTTTCTTAAATTTTTTTGGTTTTGTTATGTGTTTATTGGCTTGTAATGTGGATCTTTTTATTGTATATATTTCAAACGACAAGAAAAAAACTAACTTTTTATATTTAAAGATGAATTCTAATGGTATAAACTTTGAAAGTAGATTTAAGGACCAAAGCTACTTCCTAGTATTGTTATTAGTTTGTTTAAACTATTGTTGGTTATAAATCAATTCTTTTTTCTAAACAAACGTAACTACAAATTATTTTAATGATTTTTATTAATCTGTACTATTATTTAAATATCATTTTTCTCAAAAAACCTTAAAATTGTTGAAATCATTCTATTACACATTATTTTCGTAAAGAAAAAAAATTTTGAAAGGTAAAATAATCAATGAACGAATGTAAAAACGTGGATACTCATAAGACGAGATTCAACACAGATCATTTTTATCTGTCTCAGTTTCTACGAAGGATAAAGGATCATTGATACCCATGACAATCCAGGTTCGAACCATTCAAACATATGAGTTCTAACCAAAAATATAAGTAAGTTTGTTCATTATTTCCCGACCATGATCACATACTGAAAAAAATACACACTCAAATTTGAGCAATGCTAAAAGCACGCCTCGATAAACCACATGCCAACTGACCTTCTGGGCACATCCACGACATCATACCCCTTCAAGCGGTGAGTATTGGACATAATAAACCCCTTCCTAATATCAAGACAAAAGATGTACATACTTGTTGTGAGAGCAAGATTTCCCTCACACTCGAATTGATTCAAGAAATGTAAAGAAATGTATTTGCTTTATTCGAATAACTATTTGATTACAAAAATCTCTCAAGTATTACAAGCTTCTCTCTAAGTATGTGAAAGTTTTGCAGAAGATTTTCACCTCTACCTAGACTACTTATAGGGCTCTCCTTGCGGTTCTCCCTCATGTCCCTCGCACTCAATGTGTTTTCAATGCTCTTGATCCGCCGTTACACCTTTCGAACTTCTCGAAACCGCCGGCTCGGTCGTCTCTGTGGAGTCCTGCGAACTGGGCTTCCTAACAAATTGAGACGGTCCATGCGGAGTTCTGCTAGTGATGGGCTTTGCCGGCCCATTATCCATTTCTCTCGCCCGCGGGCCTTGAGTTGCCTGCTGCACACCGAGCTTTCTCCACTTACTGTGAACTCCGTGCACCGAGCTTTCTCCACTCACCGTGCACTCCGCTTACTGAGCTTCCTCTGCTCACCATACATTCCGCGCACTGAGCTTTCTCACTCACCGTGGACTCTGCACACTGAGCTTCCCCTGCTCACCGTGCACTTCCGCGCACCAAGCTCTCTTCGCACCATGAACTATATGCGCTGAGCTCTCTCCGCTCGCCGTGTGCTCCGCGCACTGAGCTTCCTCCACTCACCGTGCGCTCCGCGCGCTGAGCTTCCTCCGCTCACCGTGCACTATGCGCGCTGAGCTTCCCCTGCTCACCGCGCAATCCGACTCGAGCCCACTAATGGATCCAAGACAATCAGTGTGCCCACATTTTGCCCCCCATTCCACTAATGGAAAATTTCCTTTGGTGGAATCGTTAATTTCCTGCCATCACAAGATTTAATGATCATCGGGCGAGGATCGGGGCGGATTTGGTGGTAGATTGGAGATCATGATTCTGAAATCAGGATCCCTTGATTCATTCCTCCGCCCTGCTAAGCAATGAGGCCGCATGGTTTCCCACTTTCGTTCTACCGTTCCTCTCGAATCTCGTGCGGAAACTCTGACTTCACTTTAGCCAGGGAGACTTCATTTCTCCTTACTGAAGACTATCATAAGGTACTTACTCCTTTCCCTCTCTAGAGTTACCTACCTTCCTTTTTTTGTTCATGATTTTTGGTGAATTTAGTTAGAATTCCGGTAAGGTTGATCCGTTTCACGGTAGAGATCCCGCGAAAAATTGTTTTCCGTCGTTGATTCTACTTCTTTCCGGATCAAATATTAACTTGAGAATCATATTTTTCTTTTTTTTTGGTGAGAAAAATATCTTAGATATTTTCCTTGATTTTTCACTTTTCACCTTTCTCTTTCTTACTTTTCCCCCTTCATTTTTTTCTTCATTTTTTACTTTTCACTTCTCTCTCTACATTTTCATTTCTCTCTCTACTCCTTCTCCTTTCTCTTTTCTCCCATCTTCTTCATCTTCTCTCATGGATCTGCACTGAATCGGGAGCCTTATGGCCCATTTTTGCGAACGTCTGGCCTGACCCATCCAAGCTCGTCTCGAACCTACCCCCAACCCGAAGCTGATGTCCACCTAGCACTGGCGTGTCCTCCCGCGCCTAGCCGATTCTTCCCGCCCCGGAGCAGTCCCGCGCCGCGACGAGTCTTCCCGCTCCCAGGCGAGCCCATGCCATGCCGAATCCTCTCGTCCCAAAGTAGTCCCGCACCACGGTGAGCCCTCCCGCACCAAGGTGAGCCCGCGCTGCGCCAAAGTAACCTCTCCCTACACCAAAGCAATCCTGCGCCGCGCCGAGTCTCCGCGCCGAGTTTCTGCATCGCACTGAGTCTCCGCGTTGCGCCGAGTCTTCTTATGCCGAAGAGGTCCCGTGCCGCGACAATTTTCCCCGTGCTAAGGGGATCTCATGCTGATCCAAGTCTTCCCGCACTGAGGCGAGCCTGCACCGTGCCAAGCCTTCCTACACTGAGGCGAGCCCGCATTGTGCCAAGCCTTCTCGCACCAAGGCGAGCCTGCACCGCACCAACCCTTCCCCCGTGCAGAGCCACTCTTCAGCCCGTTCAAAGTCAGGTTTCTCTAAAGGTTTGAGCTCGCCGAGCTCCCCCCCCCCGGATCTTACACTCGATGGCACGTCTCTGGGAAGTTTGGCTCGTGAAGTTTCAAAACTTGTTTGGCCTGAAGAACTCCTCCGTTCGCCTAGCCCCGATGGGGAGTCCTCTTCTGACGCTATTTCGGTTGAAGCGGAACAATCCTTCCTTCCTCTTACTTCTCCGGTTCAAGGTACACGTTTTGGTCCTCATCCTCGTTCATTATGTACAGAGGATAGGTTAAGGGAATTTAGACGTGGATGCCGTATTCCAAAGAACATTGCCTTAGTCGCTCTGTTAGACTCTGAGTCTCCAGAACTTTCTAGGGAAGGGCACTGTTGTGCCTACGAGGTGTTTTTTAGAGCGTGCGGTCTCACTTTCCCTCTTCTTGAGGTTTTAGTGTATCTTATGCACGCCATGGGTGTTACACTTGGGCAGATGTGCCCGAACTTCATTCGATATGTGGTGTGCCACCAGGTTCTTGCAGAGGAGTGCGATCTCCCCTTGACTGTTCCCATGATAGCTCGCATGTATGCTAACAAGGGCGTTACTGGTCACCCCGGGTCTTTTCATGCCGCCACAAACAACAACTGCAAAGTCTTCATCGGAATGCCAAAGAAAAATGAAGACTAGAGGCCTCGTTACTTATTCTTTCCAGTGAACAAGTTTACTTTCGGCGACCTTACTCACCTTGCCATTACTGACTGGACTCCTAAGCCTGGTAGAGGCTAGATTTGATTACAACTTGTGTTCTTTTATTTTCTATATGTGCCCCTTTTTTTATAGGTAACTAACATTGCTTTCTTTTCTTTGGAAGCTCTTTTGATTAGGGCGGATTTCTACCTCGATCTAGCACACTACCTCACCCGTGTTCGACTGGGAAAGGTTAGGTGGAAGGAATCTGACGCCGCTCGCTTTTGGGAGTCCGCTTCTCGACTCCGTGCTGCCACCGTTGCCGAGCGTTCCGACTATTCCCCCACAGATTTTAAGAGTAAGCGCCTCCTTCCTTTCTAGGCATATATTTTACACTTGTAAAAATTTTATGTGGTTTTGATTTAACGAGACAACAATCTTCCTTGCAGCTTTGGGTTTGATTCCAGGAACAACCATATCTAGCTATCGTGAGCAAAAAGCAGCTAAGAAAGCCTCTGGGGAGTCCACCTTTGAATCATCTCGCAGAGATCCCTCTCCATCCCCCACACCTCACTCCGCTTGCACGGGAAAAGCAGAGGCTTCCTCCCGTACCTTGGCTCTCCCTCGCTCCACAGCACCTTCAGCGCGCACCGAGAAGGCCCAGACTAAGAAGGATCGCACTGAGAAGATCATCACTTCGTCTCTTGTGGTGATCCTCTCCTCTGCGGAGGGGAGTGAGCTTACCTCTGGTAGAGTATCAGCTCGAGGGTCGAAGAGGAAGGCTACTGATAGCGGGAAGGGGAGAGGTGAGCCGAAGAAGTTGCTGGAACTTTGACTATTAGTCGGAGTATAACATTTGCACGGACAAAGCATCCACTGCTTTTCTCGTGAGGCAATTTCGCGATCCAGGATGCAAAATCCCTCCATTGGAGGATCTCCCAGCAGAAGACAAGGAGGACTACTTGAAGTTTTTGGATTCTGTTGCACTGGTTAATTTTCTCACCCTCCTTGTTACTTTTCTATACTTAATCGTCTTTTCATATTTTTTCTAACTTTGATAAGCTCTTCCTTCAGCTACTTGCTAGGTACAATAGGACGGTGCACTTCGGTACGCTAAAGGCTAAGGCCGCTGTAGAGAGTTCTGGCTTGGCGGAAGCCAAGGGGAGGATTGAGGCTCTTTCTTCTGAGATTGAGTCTCTTACCGCCGAACGAGAGAAGAACAGGGATCTAGTCAAGCAGGCGAAGGTGACCTTCAACAACATTGCCAATCTTGAGTACAAGCTGAACCGTTGCCAAATCTCTCGTGATGATTACAAAGGGAAGTTCGACTTGGCAATTAGAAACATCTATGATGACAAGGCCGATTTCACTGCTCAGCTCGGGAAATTTGAGGCTCGTCTTCAGGAGGCGGAGCGACGTGCTTCTGATGCAGAGACTCGCGCTGCTGTAGCTGAGGCTCGAGCCGATGCTTTAGTCAGTACCTAAGAGGCGGAGTCTCAGAAATCTGTTGTTGAGGCCAAGAAGTCAATTGGTGAGCGGGTCCATGTGTGCGTCGAGCAGGTGCGTTTTCATGCTTTATTTTGTCTTTTCTTTCATAATGCAATTTCCTTGGTGAATTTCTAACGCTTTTATTTTGAACAGGTGAAGCTTCACCTTGCTGCTCGGGACGCCGCTCTTGACCCCTTTTCGCGAGCTTCCGAGACTTCTTCGAACATCGAGCTTCTTGAGGAGATTGTTCGGGGTGGCATTATGGACTTCCAAGCTGAGTTAGAGGAAGTTTCTGCTGACAAGGAATCTCTCATGACCGCTTTAGCCGAAGCCGATGCAAAGGTTCCTCCGCTTGACTTAGACAGCTTCGTGCAGATTATCATAGACTCTCCACTACCTTCTCAGGTTGTTGCCACCCCGCCTGTTGCTGATGTTTCCGAGGGTGCACTCAACGAGTTCGAATCGAACGTGGGATTCTCCATGGAGGAGTTCTTAGCTAAGACAGCGCCGACCACATAGACGGAGTTACCACGTACTGAGGCCTTGTAGCCTTTGGAGGTTGAGGTACCCCGCACCAAGGTCTCGCCGCTCGCGGACACAGAGGATGGCCGCACTGGGACTTCCGAGCCCACTGATGCGATGGAACTCCGCACCGAGACTTCTCCTTCTGTTGCAGCTGATCTCGCACTCCCTTAGGAGTATTTTAGTTTCTTATCAGACTTTGCTATTTCCATTTTATGTGTCTTTGCTCGGGATGGCCCGATGCCTTTTGTTTGGAACCTATTACATTAGATCCTTTTTTATTTCGCTCAGGACGACCTGATGCTTATCTTATTTTACTAAGTTTTTATCTTTGGCTTATCATTATTTGCCTTAGTAGATTTTTAGCTCTNTTTGCCTTAGTAGATTTTTATATCTTTTAGATCTTACCCCTGGACTTTTGCCGAGCTGATTCTTGTTCAAGGGACAAATATTTGATGTTAGACATAACTTTTATCCTTATCCCCGAACTGACCTTACCTCGAGCCGATCTGAACCGCTATTGATTGCACCGCTCAGGTAGGTTCGTGCATTATCGTTTTTGAAACTTAACGCCAGATCATGCTCAATGCGACTTACGCCTCATGAGCTAAACTCAACCCGCCCCCATACCAAACTAGTGTGTTTACATTCATATTCACACAATTGTTTATGTGTTCTGTTTCGCATGTAGCTTACAGTTAAATTTTTCCATGATGTGGTGGTTTAAGGGGTTTGCTTCTGTTCGTGGCTCGCAGCGGGTCGCGACACCACTGCAGTGGTTTTTTTTTGTTTTTTTTGAACAACTCAATCGTTGATGAACGCCTTGTGAAACGAAAAGGTAATTTTTATTCATTCGAATCAATCCCGTGTAGGGGTTTACATAAGAAAGTCAGCAAAAATTAACGGTACAAGATTTCCTTTGAGTATGCATATCCTTTAGTAGTAAGGTTTGAGGTGCATTGCATTCCATGATCTTTGCACATGCACTCCATCATCTGACTCCAACTTATAGACATCATACTGCACCACCTTAGTTATCCTATAAGGGCCTTCCCAAGTGGTGCCCAGCTTTCCGGCGCCGTACTCCGCTGTGTTGGAGAAGACTCTCGGGAGGACTAAGTCACCTATCTCGAAATGACGCACCTTTACCCGCATGTTGTAGTGACGTGCCAAAACGTGCTGATAGTTTTGCAATCTTACCATCGCGGCATCACGTTTTTCGTCTACTAAGTCCAAATTATCGGCTACCATCTCGTCATTTTGTTCCGGACTTACAATGTTCACCGCCCTCCTGAGACTTGGGACTACAACCTCGGCGAGAACCACTGCTTCCATTCCATAAACAAGAGAGAATGGTGTTTCGTCCGTTGTTTTTCGTGGTGTGGTTCGACACGCCCACAGGACACCGTGGAGTTCGCTCGCCTAGCTTCCCTTGAAGGCTCCTAATCTTTTCTTCAGGTTACTGAGTAGAGTTTTGTTTGATGCCTCTGCTTGTCCATTCCCTTGGGGATATCGCGGGGTGGACTTGCTCAACCTTATCTTCCAGGTTGCACAGAATGCCTCGAACTTGTTCGAAATGAATTGTGACCCGTTATCAGTCATGACCTCATAAGGTAGCCCGTGGCGACATATGATATTTCTCCATACAAAATTTTGTACCGCTACCTCGGTAACATTCTTGAAAGCTCCTACCTCCATCCACTTAAAGAAATAGTCAGTAAGGACCAAGAGGAACCTCGCCCCTCCTGTGGATGGGTGCAGTGGTCCTACGACGTCCATCGACCATCTCATGAATGGATATGGAGAGCAGATAGTGGACAAGAGCTCCACCGGCCGGTGGATTAATGGGGCATGCCTCTGGCACATTTCGCATTGTTTGGCATACTCTTCACAATCCTTCGCCATCGTTGGCCAGAAATACCCTTGGCGTTTGATTTTTAGCACCAAAGTCCACCCTGGTGAATGTGATCCGAATTGACCTTCATGCACTTCTCTAACAATGGTTTCAGCCTCCTCCGGACCGACACCTGCAAGATAAGGCCCCACCACACTCCGCTTGTACAAAATCCCACGGAAAATGCAAAATCTTGCGCTTCGAACCTTTAACTTACGCGCTTGCCACTTATCTTCAGGAACCTTTCCTGTGGTGATGTATTCTTCTATCGGACTTCGCCATTCTTTACTTGTATCATCGTCACGAGTTGTTCCCCAGTTCACCTCGGGTGGGACGTCAGGTTGCTCCATCCCGAGTAAAGCGCCAGGATCCTTCACCCTGAGCTGAGAATCAGGATTCTCCGCCCCGAGTTGAGTTTCAAGATTATCCACCCCGAGCTGAGCTTCGGGATTTTCAACCCTGAGATGAGCTTTAAGATTCTCCACCCTGAGCTGAGCTTCAAGATTTTCCACCCCGAGCTGAGCTTCAGGATTCTCCACCCCAAGTTGAGCTTCAGGATTCTCCACCCCGAGATGAGCTTCAGGATTCTCCACCCCGAGCTGAGCTTCAGGGTTCTCCACCCCGAGCCGAGCTTCTGAGTTCTCATCATTTTTTCTACTTGACTCTTATAATGCTCGTCTTCTCATCGACCTTTTATGGATAGCCATAATCGGATGATGACTTGATATACTTGGCTCTTCGATTGTCTCCATGGTTATCATTCTTTTGACCAACGGATCTGAAGTGGACGCCAGCGCGGCTAACGCATCTACAGAGCTGTTTTCTCCTTGTGGTATTTACGTTAACACGAAGCTGTCGAATTATGATATGTTGTTTAAACCAATATTACATACACCTCGATCTTGGCATCCTTGGCTTCATAATCTCCGCTTACTTGACTAGTCACAAGCTGAGAATCACTCTGCGCTCGAAGTTCTCTGACGCCAATCCCAAGTGCCAGCCTCAACCCCGCAATAAGAGCCTCATACTCCGACTCATTGTTCGAGGCGTTGAATGCCAATCTGTAGGACTGTTCAATCACTTCCACGGTTGGGGACTCCAACCGAACTCCCACTCCGGACCCGGATCTAGTGGAGGAACCGTCTACATGAAGCTCCCAAGCCTGACCTGGAGGGGAACTTTCTTGACCCCAGAGCGGAAGCTCGATGAGAAAATCTGCTAAGACTTGTGCCTTTGTACTTAATCGATTTTTGTATTATATATCATATTCACTTAGTTCGATCGCCCATTTCACCATTCTCCCGGACTGGTTCGGTCCATGCAATATCGTACGTAATGGCTGAGTCGTCATCACCACAAAAGAATGCGATTGAAAATATAGACGAAGTTTCCAAGCCGATACCACTACTACGCGGGCGAGCTTCTCCGCCATAGTGTACCTTGTCTCTACCGAGACAAGACTCTTGCTTATATATAAGACCAGTTTCTGCTCTTCCCCTTCTTCCCGTATTAGCACTCCGCTCACCGCGGATGCGATGAGTGCTACATACAAAAATAGAGGTTCCCCGAGCATAGGCTTTGCCAGGACAGGAGGGTACGCAAGATACCCCTTCAGCTGCTTGAAGGCTTCCTCACATTGTTCATCCCACTTAAACTTTTTGTTCCCCTTCAAAAGCTGAAAGAAAGGAAGGCACTTATCAGTAGATCGAGAAATGAATCTGTTCAAAGCTTCAATACACTCCGTCAAGCGTTGCACCTCCTTTAACGACTTCGGGGATGGCATGGAGAGCATCGCGGCTATCTAATTTGGGTTAGCTTTGATCCCTCTATCAGTGACTAAGTTTCCTAAGAATTCCCCTAAACTGACTTTGAAGGAACACTTTTCTGGGTTCAATTTCATCCCGTACTGATTTAACATCTCAAAGCACTTCGATAGGTGATGAACATGCTCATCAGCCTCTAAAGACTTGACAAGCATGTCATCCACATACACCTCCATTGTTTTCCCAAGTTGGGTGGAGAACATCTTATTCACCAGCCTCTGGTAAGTTACGTCAGCATTCTTCAACCCGAATGGCATAACTTTATAACAATAAATTCCTCTGTCGGTAATAAAAGATGTCTTCTCCTGATCGTTCGGATGCATCCTAATCTGGTTGTAACCAGAGAAGGCATCCATGAAGGAGAGTAGCTGGTTTCCCGTTGTGGCTTCTACGAGCCGATCAATGTGTGGGAGCGGGAAACTGTCTTTAGGACAAGCCTTATTCAAATCAATGAAGTCGACAAAGATTCGCCACTTCCCATTCTTCTTTTTGACAACCACGAGATTAGCCAACCATTCGGGGTAGTGGACCTCTCGAATAGAACGTTTGCCAAGAGCTTCTCCACCTCATCGTTAACAGCATGAGATTTTTCAGGACCAAGCTTTCGCCGCTTCTGTTTGACGAGTTTGTATGCAACATCGACATTCAGCTCATGGGAAATTACTTCAAGATCAATTCCTGGCATGTCGCTTTTCGCCCAAGCAAAGGTGCTCTTGTTACTCCGTAAGAACCATACCAACTCCCACTTCAGCTCTCCCTTTAAATGCGCACCAATCATCACACATTTGGTCGGGTCGGAATCTTCAATCGGTACCCGCATCGTGCGACTTTGGTGGCGCTCTCCAGCAATGCTCTTATCCTCATCGGGGTTGTCATCGTTCTACAGGTTGCTAGAGGATTTGTTATCCTGTGGTATACCTGCAGAGCTCTATAGTTGCTATTGGACTCTATTCTTAAGTCCAGTCAGGCAGAACATGCGAGAGTTCTTCTGACTTCCATGCAAAGCCCCTACCCCATTGCTGGTCGGGAACTTCACACACTGGTGAAAGGTGGATGGTATCGCTTTCATCTTGTGCAGCCAGGGCGTGCCTAAGATTGCATTTTACGCGGCAGGACGGTCCACCACCGTGAAATCTATCATCTTCAACATTCCGCATGCGGACACGGGGAGTCGCACTGTCCCTAGAGACATCTCGGTTGTCCCACTGAATCTTGTTAAAGGAGTTGGGGACCTCTTACCTCCGTTTTCTCGATCCCCATGCGCACCAAGGTTTCAAGGAACAACATGTCCACAGTGCTTCCAGTATCAATTAAAACCCGTGAAACCTCACAATTGGCCCCAATATCAACCTGGACCACCAGAATGTCGTCATGTGGAAGGTCTAGCCGCGAAGCATTACTCTCAGTGAAGGTAATTTCACAGCTTGGGTAGGAGTGAACCTAGCCTTCCCGAAGTCATCCCTTCTCACGTGGGATTTGATTGAACGCACTGAATCTCGGCAATGCCTTGATCCCCCCATGATAAAGTCTATCCGCTTCTTCTGGGATGACTTAGAGGTCTCTGCTCTCTTCGGGCTGTGGTTTTTCTTTGGCGTGGGCTCTTGGTCACGGTCCTCTGCTGCCTCCATCTTGCGCCTAACCTCTTCCAAGTCGATGTTCGCTCCTGCTAAACCGTCTTGCGCGAGTCTCTTGCTTATGAAGCTTTTAATCTTGAAGCACTCATGAGTGGCATGTCCGTTGCATTTGTGGAGTTCACAGTAGGCGTCTAGATTACGCCCCATCATCCTTGATCCATCTTTACTGGGGGCTTTCTTCCTTCCTTTTTCCACGTTGTATGAGTGTGATCCTCCACTTCCGCTTCGGGCTTCCCTGTTTTCCTTCTTTTCGAATTTCCTCGGTGTGAATCCAGTTGGTTTCGGCTCGCGGAGCCTCCTGCTCCGAGGGGATCCCCACCAAGGAGGTTTGTCGTCATCATCGGTGGGGGCATATTCCTCTGTGCTCCCAACCGCACCTCCATCTCGGTCTGGGCACTCGCGAGGGTTGCCAATTGGGTTGTCATGTTCTCCTCGTGACTGTTGAAACGAGCAGCGAGTGCATCACTTGATTCCTTTTGTCTTTCGACAGAGCTCACCAGGGTCGCGAGCAGAGTCCTCACCTCTGCTAGAGAATCAACAGTTGGGTTGTTCACTAGTGGATCCATCTCTTCTTGCTAGGTAGGGTGACTTCTTCAGAAATTTCTTGGTCTCCCCACAGTCGGCGCCAAAATGCGAGAGCAAGATTTCCCTCACACTCGAATTGATTCAAGAAATGTATTTGCTTTATTCGAATTATTTGATTACAAAAATCTCTCAAGTATTACAAGTTTTTCTCTAAGTATGTGAAAGTTTTGCAGAAGATTTTTGGTCCGCTCTCCAGACCTCTACCTAGACTACTTATAGGGCTCTCCTTGCGGCTCTCCCTCATATCCCTCACACTCAATGTGTTTTCAATGCTCTTGATCCGTCGTTACACCTTTCGAACTTCTCGTAACCGCTGACTCGGTCGTCTCTGTGGAGCCCTGCGAACTGGGCTTCCTAACACATTGAGACGGTCCATGCGAAGTTCTGCTCGTAATGGGCTTTGCCGGCCCATTATCCATTTCTCTCGCTCGCGGGCCTTGAGTGGCCTTGCTGCACACCGAGCTTTCTCCACTCACCGTGAACTCCGCGCACCGAGCTCTCTTTGCTACCGTGCACTCCGCTTACTGAGCTTCTTCTGCTCACCATGCACTCCGCGCACTGAGTTTTCTCGCTCACCGTGCCTTATGCACACTGAGCTTCCTCTGCTCACCGTGCACTTCCGCGCACCAAGCTCTCTCTGCTCACCATGAACTCCACGCGCCGAGCTCTCTCCGCTCGCCGTGTGCTCCGCGCACTGAGATTCTTCCGCTTACCGTGCGCTCCGCGCGCTGAGCTTCCTCCGCTCACCGTGCACTCTGCACACTGAGCTTCCCCTGCTCACCGCGCAATCCGACCCGAGCCCACTAATGGATCCGAGCCAATTAGTATGCCCACACTTGTCATGTTAGACTACTTAACTAAATTGGTATAACTTAAAGCATTCGTATAAATCTAAGATATCAAGATTTAAAACTTTGTTTTAAAGTATTTTTTATGCCGTCACGACTTACCATACGAGATTTTCGCCGACAACACCACCAAATTATGTTCGCATAAATTTGAAAAATGTTTTTGCCCACTGGAAAATTGAACTAAGCCACTTAACACTGCGCTACCCGCTAGGAATGGACTAATCGTGGCTCTCTTCTTACTTTTTGTAGCCTCGATGGCCTTTCCCGACCAAGTTGCTTCCTCGCCGACCTTGCAACATTGTCTTTCTTCATTTTTTTCCGCCATAACCTTCTTAACAATTTTGACCATGTCTGACCTTGAAAGGATTCTTCTTAATCTAAGCACCACACGTCTTCCGTATAGCCTTGGGATCTCTTTGAATTTTAGAACCTAGGCTTTAAGGTCAATACGTTAAGTCTTATACATCCTTTAATGAAGAAAACAAGCGTAATGATCTAGTCAAATGGCAAAAGAAAATGTAAGGTAAAAATAAAATATCATAAAAACCAAGATGATCTGAGCCACTACCTGACATGATCCATGCTAGATTTCGCCTTGGTCTTTCTTGATGGAGATCCTTCCATTTTGTGATCTCTAGATGAGACAACTTCTTAACGTTCTTGAAGAAATTTGGGAGTATTCTCGAAGGTTGAGCAGGTGATATGAAAAGAATGAAGATCTTTGACGAGAAGTGCGTATATAATAGAGAGCATGATTTAGGAATTGAAGTGTCAGTTGGATGGCTTTTATGAGACGTTTTGACATCTATACTATCATGATATTTCGTTATTATGAGGGATCCACCAACCAAGTGATCCGGAGAAACTCTTCCAACATAAGTTGGATTGAGCTTCCAAATTAATTAAGAGCCACAAAATGAAATGTCAAGCCAACAACATGTTTCGCCTGAACTTGAAAAAAAAACCCATCCGAAGAAGAAAAGGGTTAGAGCTTTGAATGAATGGATTGAAAACATGAGTACTAATGAGGAGAATGGTCGAAGCCCATTAAGATGCTTGCACCAAACGACTGACTTAAAACTAGTATAAATGGGAGGGTATCCTACCTCCATAATCAGACCAAGAGACAACAAGAAATCAACATTTCTAAGAGATTCGCCGACCATGTGAGTTATAATAGCTGAGTAACAAGTTAATCTTATTTGTGGACGACCTCCTTTTAAAAATAAACTTAAAGTTAGATTGCCTAATTTGTACTTTATGCAATTTTAACTCAACAAATATCTATAAATACATTCCATTTATATTGTATAAATGTTGATACCGGATTTAACACCCGACAAGAAGTCTAGTTGGATCAGGCCCAACTCATCAGAAGATGTAAACTTTGTGCCCGGATTCACTAACTCAACATTAGCCGATTATCAATCGAGATTCAATTGTCTTGACAATTAATTGACACAAGAACTTGTTCACCGAGTTCGGTTTTACCCTACGTCTCGGGAAGGGATCGGTATCCCTTCAACTGCATCCACTATTCTGAAACAATTACAAAGAGAGATACTTTTAAGTATCTTTGATTACAAGATAGAGATCTAATCTCTATGAATCTAGCCTATTCAAGAGTACAAGAAGAAATCTAGAAGAACAAGAAAGGTAAGGATTTCTCCCTAATTGAACCGATCCTTTTGCTCTTGAAGCTTCCGTCTTGAATTCTTGATGCTAACTCTCCGTTTCCCTCTGTTTCACGTTCTCACGAAGAAGAAGAAGATGAACTTTACTCTCCAAAAGATTACTCCTCCAACAAACAGATAGAGGCCCATTTATACTACTAACAGAATCAATAATCTGATGGGCTTGCGCAGGCCCATGAGATCAATTCTAATTAGTTTCTGAGACATGCCATTTTATTTGGGCTCGGGTTTTGTTAAAGCCCATCAACACATACAACTTAGGTTTTCAATCTCATCCTTTGTAGTGTTGAACCCTACAGCCGCCTCAGACGAAAACTTTTCTTCTCCTCTTCTGCTTGAACATGGCGATTCTTCTTCTGATATTCATCATCGAACATTTTGCATGGATACTTCCTGTGAGATAGCTGCTTCAGGACGCCAAAACCACCGGTAAGCCTCTCTTGACTAAACCCTCTATTTGAGCTAACTACAGCTGATTTCCATTTTAAGATCGATGAAAACTTCTAACATTTTTCTTCTTTATGGTGTTCCATTTCCTAGGATGACTTTTGGTGAAGAAGAAACGACCTTTCAGTCTCCAGAAGCTACACCTGGTAAGAAAAATCCTCCTCGAATCCTATACCCTAGCTTCCTTTAAACTTCTTCTCTTAGCCAGAAACTAATTATGAGATGTCTACCTTTTCTGAGCTTTAACTTGTACAGATCTTGAGGAGAGAACCAGATCTGACTTTTGAGCTTCCGCTGTGCCAACAGAGCCTAACCCAGGTAATATACAAGTTACCTTTATCCCTTTGCAAGCTTTCTTAGTATCTGATAACTCCTCCTTAAGATACTAACACTGAATTCATATTTCTTGCGAGGTGGCCCTGTATTTTCCTGCAACAACACTCAAAAGAGAAAACAAGCAACTCCCTTTCCCTGGTCAGACTGCCCAATGCCCAGGTAAAAATCAATAAGATCTGACCCTCTTAATGATTTACTTTATAAAACATATACTAACAATCTGTTTATTTATTTGCATGTTTAAAAAACATCATACCTGGGCAACGTCCTTCTGGTTTCTCAAACCACTCTTAGCTGACCTAGTCCCTCCTCAAACCTTGGTCCAGGTAAGGATTTCGTGAGTAAGTCAGCTGGATTTTCTTTCGTATGAATTTTGCTAACCTTAACAATACCATAAGAGATAACATCCCTAATAAAATAAAGTTTAACATCAACATGTTTAGTACGTTCATGGAAAACTCCATTCTCTGCTAAGCAAATAACACTTTGTGAATCACAAAAAACAGTAGGTAATGAGCTGTAAATTCTCAGCTCAGCACATATACCTCTTAACCACATGGCTTCTTTAACAGCTTCTG
>OVBE01001769.1:0-34195 GCA_900406425.1 Iberis pinnata | reverse complement strand
TCTTTGTGCACTTCCTTGGCTTTGTTTGAGATTTCACCAGAAACGTTGGAAACATGACTGCGAAATCAAATTTTTTCGTTGCGGAGCTGCTTGAGATCGATCCAGGTTCATTGCAGGACTGCCTGAGATCGATCCAGGTTCGTTGCAGGATCGATCTCGAGTGAGCTGAGATTGATCTGCGCTGAGTTGAGATCGATCCCGAGACTGCTGAGTGGGATCGATCCTGCATTGAGTTGGGATCGATCCTGCAGCTGCTTGGAGTCAAGTTCAGTCCATTACACAGTTGAGTGCTGAGTGCCAAGTCCATTCCAACGTCAAGTGCTGTTTTTCCGAAATTTCTCAAATTATTCCTAAAAATACCTTAAAGTCCTGAAAAACCTCCAAAATGCGTGCATATGCAAATTCTAATGCAGAAATCCTAAAAACACTAAAGTTAGTGAAATTAATCATAAATATGATGTATGCATGCTTTTAGATCTCAGAGTCGATGTTAATTGATAAGTAAAAACCGTGAAAATTCAGAGTCATCAGGCATAAGGTTGATGAAAGCTCCCAGGTCATAAAGGCATTCATCAAAATTCAGGGATCCTAGTGATCAAGGTAATGTGAACGAACCATAATCTTTTTGCTTCGTCGTTACCAAGGAATTGCATTCTTGAGGTGGTTCCAGCACTTCTCGAGCTACCTCTTCCTTCATGGGTTTCGCAAAAACCTTAGGGTATTTTGCCATGATTTCTTTCTTGAATCTAGAAGGGAAAGGCAACCTGGGAACATATGGTGATGGAATGAAGGGTGCATCCTTATGTTGTGTTACAGATGGTTGTCCATCAGGAGGTGGTTTGGTGATCACTTCTGGTGGAAGTTTTAATGGCTTCTATGAATCAATTAATACAGGTTCTTCTTCTTCAGCTTCTTTAAACACGACCCCCCCCCCAACTAGAATCGCATTGTCCTCAGTGAAGATAAGAGGGTAAGTTGGAGTATGAATAAAAGTCGTCTGCTGGAGATAGATGGCATTGATGTTAACATATTCTTCTGTGTTCTGCACAGATTTTCCTGGGAGATGACTATTCCCAGAAGTTGAAGTTGATGCGGTTTTTCCTTCGAGATTGGTGACTCTGGAGTTGAGATTTTCAATATTTGAGTAGATTGCACCGAAGGATGTAGCCATCTTGTGTTGGATTTCACCAAACTTCTTTGATGTCTCCATTTCATAAGTAGCTTGGCCTTGTAGGAGCTGTTGTAACATAGCTTCAATGTTGAAAAGTTGAGTAGGAGGTTGGTTAGATGTGTAACCAGGAGGTGCACCAGTGGGTTGCTGTTGTGGTTGTTGAAAACCATGTTGTTGTTGCTACTTTGGGAAGTAACCTCTGTTCTGGTTGTAGTTGTTGAAAGGTTGAGAGTTCCTATTGTTGAGGTGGGTACACTTGGTCTTGTGGGTTAGCAACTTTGTTGCTTCTGTAAGAAAGACCAGGGTTGTTAGAGTAGTTGAAGTACCCCTTGTTGTAACCTCCTTGGTTCTGGACATAGCACATGTCTTCTTGCTATTGAGCTTCGATAGCTTGAATTTGAAGTTGTTCTTCATCTGAGATGAAGTGAACTTGATGTTGTTGACCCAAGAGTAACTCGTCCAACTTCTCATTCAGTGCCTTAATCTCCTTCTTAGCGCTATCATCAGAAGCAGAACTACCTTGAGGTGTTCTGTCATAATTCTCATTGTAAATTCCATCAGATTGTGCTAGGTTCTCTACCAACTCCCATCCTTCATCCACACTTTTGTTGAGGAAGTTCTCATTAGTTGTTGTATCTAGCAACATTCGAATCTTGGTTAAGGAACCTCTTTAGAGGGTGCAGAGTAGGGAAGCTTTGCTGAAACCATATGGGGGCATTGCATTGTGTAGTTCTTGAAGCGCTCCCATGTTTCAGAGAAGGTTTCAGCATTCTTCTGTGTAAAGCTTGTAATGTCATTCCTCGGACGTGTTATTCTGGAAGTTGAGAAGAACTTTGCAAGGAATGCCTTCTTGCAAGCATCCCAGGTTGTGATGGAGTTCCTTGGGAGTGACTTCTCCCATTGGTGTGCCTTCTCGTCCAAAGAGAAAGGGAAGAGGCGTAGTTTGGAAGTGTCTTCACTCACACCATTTATCTTCATGAGGCTGCAGAACCGATCAAACTCGTCGAAGTGATCGAGTGGATCTTCCATTAGTAGACCATGGAAATTGTTGCTCTGCACCATTGCAATGAGACTATGCTTGATCTAGAAGTTGTTGTTTTGAACTGCAGGTGGATTGATTCTATGTTTGATAGTGTGAGTGTTAGGGTTGTCACCAGCACCTATAGTGTGTTGGTTGTCTCTTTCAGCGTTTTCTGCCATTTGTAAGTCTAACCGTCTCAAGTGTTCTGCACGTTCTTATTCACGTCTTGCCCGAGAGTGTTCTCGTTCAAGAGCTCTGATGACGTCAACGAGAGGAATCAATTTTGTTGGTCCTCTGCTTCTCAGGTTCATACACTGCTAACCAAGTACCTGAAAACAAAGCAAACAAAGGTAAACAGGTAAGTGAATAAGTAAAATAAGCTTGATCTCAATAGATCTAAAATCCGGAATGTAGAAACAACACCCAAACGGCAACAGCGCCAAATTGATAGTAGGATTTTTAAGTCCTAAAGGGTATCAATTCCCCATCATTGTAGTATACATGGGGTGTCAATCCAATCAGGTATGTTCTAACAATCGGAAATGCAATGGATGCTTTAAAGTCAAGCAAAGCAGTAAAAAGAGTGGTTTACTAACAGGTCCTAGTGTAGTGAACATGCTGGAAGTAAAGTGCATTAACAGAAAAAGAAGCATAGAAGACTAGAATGCAAAACAGAGTAAAAGCAAAGAGGGTGAAAGATGTAAAGAATAGTGAAGTAGTTCCTGAGGACTAAGGGTAATCAACCAGAGATCCGTCCCAATTTACCTAAGAACCTAAGATACCTCAAACAATCAGTAAGCTATCCCTAGACGATAGATTCATATGCAACAAAGTCTAATCCCTTGATAAATGGAATCAAGCAAAGCAATCACCAGACCTAACTTCTGTTAACGGTACACTACTAAGCAGGCATGAAAAATCAACCTACCAAAGCCAAAAAGCCTCCTAAAACTCTAACCTTTTTGGCTGAGATGAATATCCTAAGCATCTAATCGTCAGGTAAGATTAGCTAATCTCTGAAATCACCTAGTTCCAAACATCTTCAATGAATCATGGTCAAGTGTTGAAGAGCCTAAAGGCGAGTTTCAACGGGTCAGGAAGAATAGAATCAGCATTACGTGCAGGTGAAACATAAGAGATTTATAAGTTTTCACACAAGCTTAGGTGTCTAAGGTGAGATCAGGACATCAACCCTAGTCTACTCCAACCTCAGGAACTTCAGGAACTACTCATTACTCATGGAAGTAAGAACAGAGAAAACAGAAATCATAACTTCAAAGCTAAACATGTAGAACTAAGGTTAAACAGCAAGAACACAAACCCGGAACCTAAGAACAGCAATGAAACAGTAAAAACAGAGATGAAGAACAAACTAAAACAGGAGATTAGAAGCTTAAAACGTAAATCAATATGCACCAGATAAGCAACAACCTAAAGCTAAGCAAGAAAGTAAAAGAAAAACAGTATATTAACTTGAAACTTAAAAGAAATCTGGTTTTTACACCAAGAACATGAAGAACAACAAAGAGAATGAAAAACCTAAGAAAACCTAAAAAGGAAAGAAAAACAAGACTTTTGCAAAAGGAGGTGATTTAGGACTTTTATAGTGTTCAAAGAAAAGCCCTAAATCGCACTAAAGACAAAAGCTAATCATTGGCTCGAATCTTGGGTCATGTCAACTCCGGAAATGAGTTGGTCGGGTCGGAGCGTGTTTGACTCAAGTTGGTAAGTGCAAGATCGATCTGAGATGGAGACGCTTGAATGAGATCGATCCTAAAGTTGAGCTTGAGAACGATCCAGCTTGCACGTGCGTTGAACGAGATCGATCTGATGTTGAATGCTGGGATCGATCCAGAAGTGATGCAGGATCGATCTCGATAGGTGCTGGGATTGATCCAGATGTGTGTTGTGATCGATCCAAGAGTGAGCTACAGGATCGATCCAAATAGGTGCTGGGATCGATCCACATATGATCTGCAGTGTCCTAAAAATCATAAATTTACTAAAATCAACTATAAATGTGTCTCTCCCAATGATCTGAATGATGTCATTGCAAATGAGGGATATAGAGTATCTAGCAGACTACGACTTATTCCACATATGCAACGCTTCATGGAGAGTGATGGAGTCAACACAATATTGAACGTTCTGGTAATTTAGATGTGTTAATCTTATTAATTTATTAATTATCATTGATATATAATAAAAATTAAAAAGAAAAAAACACGTTTGCTTATTGTAACTTGGGTTCAAAGGCCCATATTTAATAAAATCCTGGTGGGTCAAATCCAAACACCTATATGATTAGTAAAGATGATGCGCTTGGAATTGTGTTGATTCAAGAATGGTACCGTGTTGACTTTGAGAATCTAGAACCATAATATTAGAATCTCATCACTTCAGCCTGGTATTAAATCCCTAGCCTCATACCGAGTGAGTGTTTTTTTTTTTGTTAATATTTGAGTCACAACATATCGAGTTGATAGCCATTTTTTATACTATTGTAAACGTAGAAATTCGATTTTTGGTGGGGTGACGCTACTTTCCTCTTCTGGACTTATAAATGTCATTTCTTCGAATGAGTGTTCTTAAAAAAGTGACTTATGCTAAAAACAGTTGTTTCTTATCAAATGTAACAAAGTACGTGAATCAATAACATCAATATTGATGATAGAAAAGTACCAACAAATCGCGAGATAATCTAGCTAAAAATTTTACTTTGTAGTTTTACATCTTAGATTGGTGCACAATCTTAAAACATGGATACTGAATTTTTAGAGATGCCAACTTTTCCAATTCAAACGTAAAAATAAGCTACTTCACGCGGTGTCGAAACCATCTCAGTTAGCTCCACCAAATTTGTAATGAGTAAAGAGAAAATCCGTCTTTATCTTTCAACATTGATAGAATCCTTGAAAGGCTATGTAACTCTGCATGTAGAGAGGATAAAGTTGGATGATATATATAACCTTTCATTTTTATTATATTCTTATTCTCATCTTGAAATTGTTGTACACAACCAAAACCACTTATATTTGAATCTCATTTCTAAGAACTATCGAATGAAGTAGTTTTCATTTCCTCTCAAAAATTATCCAACCATTTGGCTATTTCCTAGGTTTCAACACTTATAGTTTTCGTATTCGCTAAGAACCATTCTTTAGCCTCTGATATCGTCAGGTTCAGCGCCTCTAGCAATGAATTTTTTTCCATTAAACGTCATATCATTTATGGGAAGCTCTCTTCGCGAGCTCTCTCTCTGCGAGCTCTCTCTGCGAACTCTATTCACGAGCTTTTTTCGCGAGCTCTCCTCGCGAGTTCTTCTTGCGAGCTCTCCTCGCGAGTTCTTCTTGCGAGCTCTCCTCGCTAGCTCTCCTCGCGAATTCTCTCCGCAAACTCTTTCTGCGAGCTCCCTGTGCGAGCTCTCTTCGCGAGCTATTGTCGCGAGCTCTCTTCTCAGAATCTCTTCTCAGGCTCTCCTCACGGGCTCACTTCCCATAAATAGGCTTGGGAAGCTCAATTACTTGGTGAGTCGGGACAGCCTCTGGAAATCCAATCCGAAAAAATTTACACTCCCAAAAAAATTTAAGGAAAACATCTCATATGTGCCTCATAACTTAGGTCTTCCGTCGGAAGTGATAATAGGTAGCTTATATTTTCCATCAGGTTATTTTATAAAAATCCCCCATATGGAAATGGATATTCACAAGTTCCCAACACGGTAGAATCGGTGCACATAAAAATAGAGCATAGGTAATTGATTCTCCCTCACTACCACACATTGAACATTGTCGGTCTACCTTTAATTTCCTAGTAGTCAGGTATGTGACTGCTACAACACCTGTTAATAACTTCATAAGGACATCTGTCATATCCTTTCTTTTAGGGTATTAATCAATAGGGCTTTCAACATATAAAGAGTGTCCTCAGTACACTGGGAAATCAAAACAGCATACTATGATTTGACTGTATGTCTTCTTGATTTAATAAAATATGAACATTACCCATCCTTAATAATCTGAGATGGTTTGCTACTTATAATGTATGGTACATCTTGTGAGATATCAATCAAAATCTCACATTGAAAACTAAAGAAAAAAAAATATAATATATAAAGAGATGTCCAACTCTAATTAATACGAGGCCTTTTGGGAAGAGAACCAAAAGTAAATCCATGCGGGTCATCCTCTTAGGCCCAAAGTGGACAATATAAAGTTGGACATGTGCTTTCACAAACCCAACACTTGGTATCAGAGCATGTTGACGAGAAATCTATAAGAAGACCAAAATACCCTTCGAGTTATGAATGGTAGGTATGTGTGGCAGAGATCAAGTCAAAAGATCCTGGAAGTCAGTTGTGGAACACGAGATGAATGTGGTCCTGAGATTGAGAGGGAGAATGTGAGATATCAATCAAAGTCCCGCATTGGAAACTAAAGAAAAGAGAATATAATATATAAAGAGATGTCCAACTCTAATTAGTACGAGGTCTTTTGGGAAAAGAACCAAAAGTAAATCCATGTGGACCATCCTCTTAGGCCCAAAGTGGACACTAACGTACTAATCGGACAATATAGAGTTGGACATGGGCTTTCACAAATCCCAACACATCTTCTGGTTAAATAATGCATTTAATATTTAACTATTCCAATGGTCTAAGTTGGGTTATGATAATTCAGAGACCAATATATCCAAAACTTTTGCTCAAACCATTGACATTGGCTTTGAGGGAATTTCACATGGAAACTAGTTGTCCATCTAGACCCCTTGTGTGTGAGCTCGATCCCACCATTCNATGGGTTTCCCCCCCCCCCCCCCCACCCACTAAATATTTAAGTCTAATGGTTTAAATGTCTGTTGTATTGCGACAAATACACGCCGTCACACTAGTCGTCGGGAATTTACGACGGAATATTTCGTCAGATTATCGTCCATCAGTTTCATGTAACTTTTAGAAGTAGCTGTTTTATAAGTGTTGCAGTACCTTTAAATAAAAACCGACATAAAACATCTATCGGCTTTTCATAAGTATTTCTAATCTAAAACTCTAAATTTCTTTTATTTTATTTTCTATCTTGAATGAATATCGATCCAAGGATAGATCCAGAGATGGCGTATTGCATAAAGAATATAATATATTTATAAGCGAGTTCATAGATTTGACATATGAACAATGAGAAGCACAAAAAGACTTATAAGATGATATCTTCGTGTTTTGTATGCCATAATTTTCGTAATATAAAAATAGTTATAGATTGGAATTATTATATATATATATATATATATGTGAATAAATATATGAAAAATTATAAGATTTGATATCTACCTAGAAAGAGATAGGATAACAAATCCGATATCAACATGAAACATGCACAAAAATCTTTTAGGTTTGTTTGTATTGAATTTCTGTATAAACATTTTAGTTCAAATTATCATGTTAGACAAAATATTCAAAAAATATCCAAACGTTGTTTATATTCTCACCAAACACATGAGTACTAATACTGATTTTTCTAATCATTGGAGATATTTGTTTTGGATTTCATTGGCTGTGTATTCGATTCTGCGGATTAAAAAAATAATAATTAAAATATTGTCATGGGTTTTGACTTTTGCGTACCATCAATGACTAGTGTGCAATATAAGCAAATTGTTTGTTAATAAAAGAAACTATAAAATCAAGATGTAAAGTTTACCTGTTACACAAAAATATATAAAATTACGGACAATAATAATTTGAACACAATTAAATACATGACCAGTATAATACTGATTCACTATCATATATTTCTAATCACTAATTAAAAAGCACACCATTATTTTTTTCTCTAGAAAAGAGAATATAAGTTCCTTATGTCTTACTCCTGATATCTTGAGTTTATATTTTGAAGCAACGAAAGATGTCTATTATGCCTTTCTCACGCATAATAGTTTTGTCTTTAATTTTTGTTGATATATTAAATTTGCGTGGTTGAGGAATACTTAAAATTAATCATATGACTAAACAGATTTTAAATAGAGCTTTCAAATTAAATCACATGTCTTTATATAACAGTCTCTTAAGTCATGCATACACAGTTACTCACAATCACAATCGTACATGAAGTTGCAAGATGTGTATAATTGCTTCCTTTTACTTTATGAAATATATTTTCTGTTTAATAACTATTTGCTGCCTACCTTTTTTTAATCCATTATAATTTTGTAATGTAGAATTTATATATAAAATTAAATCGAGTTGGTTGTTGCTTGAAGTAGGCGTTCTTGCCCTTTTAGAATCTTCCATGTTTTCATGCCATGTGTTACATACACGCATTAGTTTTTACACATAATTTCGTATTTATATGTTTTAATATATTATATCATATCGTATGAACGTACTAGAAAAGCTTACCAAACAACACGGAAATTTTTAAAAATACATGTGAAGAGACACGATTCAGCATTTGAATATGTAAATTATAAAACAGTGAAGAAATATGGATGGATTTTATTCAAAGTCTGCTGTTATCTTATTTACAATGGTATATAAATCAACGTTCTTGTAGCTTTAATATATACAGCAATTAAGTGAGATATTACACAATATATAACAATAGGAAACTATTTTAAAGTACTCTTCCAATACCCCCTCTTAAGTTGGAGCATGTAGGTTTCGAATGCCCAGCTTGAACACCAATGTTTCGAAATCAACTCTACTCAATGCTTTGGTGAGGATGTCCGCTAGTTGTGTTTTGGTCGAAACATGTTCAGTGGAAACAACATCTTTGAGTATTTTGTCTTGTACGAAATGACAATCGGCTTCAATATACTTCGTCGGCTCATGAAAGACCGGGTTGGTGCTAATGTGGAGAGTTGATTTACTATCGCACTTGATCGACATTGGTTGTGTGTGATTGTAACCGAGATCAAACAATAGCTGCTTCACCCATTTGAGTTCCTTAGTTACCGCATTCATGGCGCGATACTCTGCTTCGGCGCTCGAACACGAGACTGTGTCTTGTTTATTAGTCTTCCAAGATATTGGAGATGTGCCACATTGGACAAACCAAACAGTCAAATATCGTCACGTTAGTGGACATGCGGCCCAATCAGAATCGCACCAGCCCGTTAAATGACAAGGGGATGTCGCGGTTAATAAAATCCTTTGACCAAGAGTGCCCTTTAGATAACGAACGACCTTCAAGGCTGCTTGCCAGTGCTCTTTGCGTGGGGATTGCATAAATTGCGAGAGTATGTGAACCGCGTAAATAAGATATGGTCTCGTCGCTAAGAGATATATATGTCTGCCCACTAACCGTATGTATGATTGTGTTTCGGTTAAGCTTCGACGATTAGCCAAAGCAAGTCAATGATTGACCGTAATTGGACAGCATGCGGGTTTGCACCCTAAGAGGCCCGTTTCAGTCACAATTTCAGTTGCATACTTCCTTTGAGAAAAATAGATACCTTCTTTATTGCGAGCGGCCTAAATACTTCAACATTACAAGATCTTTCATATGAAAACATGTTGCCAAATAGTCCTTGAAAGCCTTGATTTCCTTAGGTGAGTCACTTGATATTATCAAGTCATCCACATAAACAAGAATCCGTAAGGAGAATGCGTTACCCGAGAGAACAAATAAGGAGTAACCAGAACGAGTCTGCTAGAATCCATAGGTAACTAGAGCCGTAACAAGCTTCGCAAACCAACACCGAGGCGCTTCTTTAAGGCCATACAAAGATTTTGGAAGTCTACAGACCCGCGTTTCAAAGGGTGTAGAGAAACCTTGCGGAATCTTGATGTACACTTCGTCGCTTAAATCGCCGTGACGAAACGCATTGTGTACATCCATTTGATGGACTTCGTGATTTTGATTTGCTGTAAAATCAAGAAACAATCTAATAGTTGTCATCTTAGCAACATGTGAGAAAGTATATGTTTAATCAATTCCCTCTTTTTGATGGTACTAAGAACGACAAGTCACGATTTATGACATTCAATAGAACCATCGGAACGGAGTTTGGTAGCGAAAACCCATTTGGTTCCAAGAGGTTTTTTACCAGTAGGTAAAGAAGTGAGTTCCCAAGTCTGGTTACGTTGTAGTGCAGAAATATCATTAGCCATTGCCTCAAGCCAATGAGTGTGTAACATAGCTTCTTTAAAAGAATGTGGCTCAGCATTAGACGTAAGAGCAGTCAAGTAACATCAATGATTAGCAGAGAAACGTTCATTTGATTAATAATCTGAGATAGGATAACTCAAACCTGAGGAGGGTGAGTGAGTGGGACATGGAAAGAGAGAGGAAGTAGGAGTGACAGCTATTGTACTGATGACGTAATCACGTAGACGCACATTTTGTTATTTATGTCTCTGTGGCTGTTCACATAGGACAGGTGGTGGTGATGTGTGAGATGTCGATGGTCTATCTTGTGGTGAAGCTGGAATTGAATTGTCTGCATCTGCAGGTTCAGAACTGCTGACGTGAGACTGTGAATGATCAGGTTCTGCATCTGGTGGTTGTATTATTGTAACAATAGGAGGTTCTTCAACTATTCCACTTACAGGTGAAGTAGTCATTGTTGATATAATTTCGGAGTTGATAACATGCTAGAACGGGAATATCGTTTTATTGAAAATCACATCTCTTGACACAAAGAATACCTTTTGATCTAAGTCAAAAAGTTTCCAGTCTTTCTTACCATAGGGATACCCAAGAAATACGCATCGTCGACTTCGGGAAGCAAACTTGTCACCTCTATGGTTTATATTGTGAGCGTTAGCCAAGCACCCAAACACTCATAGATGAGTGTAAGATGGAGGTTTCCCATATAGTTTTTGAAAAGGTGTTAAACCTTGTAATACAGAGGATGGTATACGATTGATAAGATATCCCGTAGTGAGGATGCATTCACCCTAATATTCGATCGGAAGATGCGCTTGGAATCGAAGATCTCTAGCCATGTTGACAATGTGTCTATATTTCCGTTATGCACGACCGTTTTATTGTGGTGTATATACACAATACGACTCATGTATAATACCACTTTGCCGAAAGAAGATGTGAGACATAAGAATTCAGTGTCGTTGTCCATTCAGATGGATTTTACTTTCTTTGAAAATTGAACTTCGATCATCATTATAAATTCTTTGACATAGCGTGTAACTTGCGTTTTATCAGACAATAAGTACAACCACACAGCCCAGGAATGATCATCAACAATAGTTAAGAAGTACTTTGATCCACAAAATGTTGTTGTACGATAGGGTCCCCATAAATCAATGTAAATCAAATCAAAAATTGTTGTTGTATTGTTTGAAATTTTAGGAAAATACTGTCGAGTTTCCTTTGCACGTAAACACACATCAAAATTCTTAAAAATTGAAGTACCGAGATTCGAAAAACCAGAAACTACACCAACAATTCCGGTCATATGCGAAGAAGGATGACCAAGTCGTTGGTGAAGCAAAATCGATTTCGTGGAAACAAAAGACTGCATTGTTGTAACCGTTGGAATCCAACTAAACTGATACAAGCTCTCTCCCTCTCTTTCACCCACTCTAATCATCATCCTCGTAATGCGGTCCTGTGGAATCAACAGTTTATCAATAATTTGGCCAACAAGGTAATTATCGGTGACAAACTGACCACAAGAAATCAGATTCATATGAAATCCTTTGATATAATAAACATTCTTAAGAGAAAGAGCAGATTTTAAGTCTATGAATCCTTGTTGATATGAGATCATATTCCCGAGTGTTGGTAGAATAACAGAGACTGGAGCAACAGAGGTGACATTACGGAGTAAGTCGAGGCGGCCAGTCATATGATGTGTTGCTCTGGTGTCTATAATCCAATCATTATATGTATTCTTACCACTTAATTGGTTGGTGTTTCTGCCATTGTTGATCACCTTCTGTATCAGGTTCCATTGATCATCTGTAATACACGAGAGTCCCTGCCTATCACGATTAGTGAGCTCCGAAATTGAACCACCAGCTACAGAATTGGCCGTGACAATCTGAGTTATGTTGGAACGTAAAGTTGTGCCTTTGTTTTGAGCTTCTGGACCAGATTGATTGAGATTTCTCGGACGTTCTCCCCACCATTCGGGAAAGCCAATAACCTTAAAGCATCTTGTTGAATCATGTCCGATTCTGTTACAAATTGTGCACTTTCTTGTTTGATCACGATTTCCGTGGGTGAATTTGGAGTTAACATATTGGTTTTATCGTGGGTCTAAGCTAGTTAAAGACTAAGGCGGGTGATGAGAAAACAGCAGGGATGCAAGTTGTGATGCAAAGCTCATCACTGGTGCTTCAGTATTGACGCTTGAGTAAAGAGTCTTGTTTTGAGCCACAGTTTGATAAATAGTGTCGAGGTCTGAAAGGGGTAAGATAGCGCAGATTTGAGAGTGGATAAAACCATGAATCGAGTCATCTAAACCAGCAAGAAAATAATGAATACGTAGAGTTTTTATTTCCTTTTCCCATGCAGTGTTTTGATCGCATGCACATTGACCACATGTACACTTTTTAGTCACCATACATTCTGAGATTCCATTTCATAGTTTGGTAAGGCGACCAAAGTATTCATCAACTGATGAACCGTTCTGTTTGCAGTTAGCTAAAGAATTCAGAAGCTGGTGTAAATGTGCCCCACTTTTGATTAAGAATCACTTTTTGATGATTTCACATAGATCCTTAGCAATTTCTCGAGTGGAGATTGTCGAACGCAGTTTTGGTTATATTGTTTGCTTAATCCAACCAACAAGTAAGTGATTGTTGGTTGTACATCTGGAGCATTCACAGCTGGTTTGGGAAGAGATCCATCGAGAAAACCGAATTTTTTCCGAGAGCTCAGAGCAATCCTGAGATTGAGAGCCCATTCATCGTAAATGTTACCATTGAGAAGAGGTTGAGATATGATTGCTCCAGGGTTGTCATTGGTCGAAAGATCATATGGAGATACGGTCTTATGTGTTGGAGCTGCCAAGTCGAAAAAGAATTGTAGATTGAAAAAGAAACGAAAACAGAGTGCCGAGGCGTTGAAAAACAGAGTGCTGAGAGGCTAAAGAACCATAAGATTCGCAAGGGCAAAGATCCATCAAATATGTTCGTGCTCTGATACCATGAAAAAATATGGATCGATTTTATTCAAAGTCTGCTGTCTTCTTGTTTACAGTGGTATATAAACCAACGTTCTTCTAGCCTTAATATATACACCAATTAAGAAAGATATTACAAAAATATATAACAATAGAAAATTATCCTAAAGTACTCTTCCAATAAACAATTATGAGATATCAAAGATAATCCATGTGGATAGAAAGATTAAGTACATAAAACTTTCAGTGTTAGTATAACTCACCATGTACAAATACTCATATGTGGTAGAGTTGTAATATAAACAAACATTTTCCAAATAATCTGCTGGTTACTAAAAATTGTATGCTTTGGTGAGAGAAAAAATAATATATATGAGATATTTTACCCAAAAAAAAAAAATATATATATATATATATATATATAAGAAGAAGGTTATTTTGTGGAGTGATTTTTTTCGAGAAACGCCTCGAACTATTATATCATTAATCTAAACAAAGTGGAATTGAATAAGAGAAGAAAGGTTGACAGAAAGTTAGGAAGTAAGTACGCCCCGGTTCACGAGGTTCTACCACTGCAAAGAACAATCATAGTAAAAAAAATAGCTTGATCCAGGCTCAGAAGGAATACTAGTTATATGTTTAATACACGCAAGTCGAAGAGTTGGGAAGAGTTGTGAACAAAGTGGCGAACGGATGCGTAAGACGTGGAAATCTGCTGGACAGTTCGGACAAAATACCGAAGAAAACTAGAAAGTGCATATATATATATATATATATATGTTACCGGTGCCTCAAAATTTACTATGTTACCGGTTTAGCGATAAAATCTTTGAATACTTTACTTTTTGAAAAATAAATTTATTACGATATATGATATATATATATATATATATATATTGATCATTTTTATTTTTATTTAATTATTCAATACAAATATATTTATATATCTTATAGTTATATTTTCATTTTAAATAATTTATTTATTGAAGGAAATTTTTTTAAAAAATTATTATTATTATTATTATTATTTATATTTGTATATTTAGAGATTTGAGAATTTAGTATTATATGGATACTAATAGAATTTTTTTTTTGGCAACAAAATATAATACAATTTTTTATTTTATCATTTTTTATTTTTAATGGTTTTAATTCATTATACTGTAATATCCAATATTTTCAAAATCCTTCATTATCAAAATCTTTATTTAACACATGATAATTATTGCTATATTTTGATATTCTGAAATTCTGAATAATTTTTAAGATATAATTACATGGTGGTCCAGTCGCATATTAAAAAAAAAGTTGAAACTAAATAATTTAAAATATTCTTTATCTATATATGTTAACCTGATCTATTAATTATGATGAAGAATTTGATGGACAGAAACTTCATAAAGATATTTTTATAAATGAAATCTTCAACTCATTAGTTTATATTATTTAAAATATCTATAAATTTTACATTATTGATTTTAAACATAATTATGGTGGACATTATATTTGAAATTTTGAACATATGTTTCTATAGAAAATAAATTAAAGTTAAATAAAATAGAATGAAATGAAATTTAAGATCTAAATCCAAGTATAAATCTTGGTAAAGATATTTATAGATTTTGTATGCATATTTAAATATTTAAGTTACTATTATAACTCTTACTTGATTTTTAAAAATGAGTGGATTTACTAAGATTTTCGAATGACTTGTCATTTATTACATAATAGATATGATATACCAGCATGATAGTGTTTTAAATTTTTTGACAAAATTGGGGTTTTAAAAAAGCAAAATTGATTCATATATTGATAATGAAATAGCTATTTGGAGTGTAAATAACGAAAGAAATTAAGGTGATGAAAGAAAACATCATTAGCCTAATTAGTCGTGGTTATATATGTGAACTTGACTTTAATTTGAATGTAAGTTTGTAAGTTATAACCATAAAACAGACCTAATCATATTTGAAAATGATTATTTATCTCTTAAACCATAACTGATAATGGTGGTTAAACCCACCGCTCACTTTCGTTTATTTTCTTTTCCAAACGTTCCCTTCATTACAAGAAGCTTCTTAATCTATTTTATTCTTCCGACAAATAATTTGGTATTTCTGTCAAAATGTGTTTAACGAAGCTCTATTATCTATTTAAACAAGTTGACTAAACTATAGTGAATAAATATATAGTTTAATATTATTACAGCTCTGGTCTCCAGTGTGGAAAATTTGATATACCAAATCTTGGCAGTGATTTTGTTTCAGGAAATCAATTTATATATATATAACTCAACTAGCAAAAATAAATAAATCAGATGACATAAGAGTATCTAAAATTTAGATCTTCAACGTTAGCGTATGTTCGAGGAAAATTGGTTAGATCTCCCTAAGATGATTATAGACTCAGATGCAAAAATTTTGTTTTCTCTTTGATTTTATATATATTTTTTTCCCCCATATATATGGGAAATGTTTCTTAGGTTTTGGTTAACTTTCTTTTAACGTTATTTAATTTTTCTAGCCGCGTGTTAGCTCGTTTTGTTAGGATTAGAAATTTTATTTTCTCATTTGCAAGAAATTGACCTCCTGATTGGTTGATTACAGTAAGACATATTTAAAAACAATTATGTTTATCAAAAAGAAGAAAAACAGTTATGTTTGTATAATTTTGGTTAAATTTGTTAAGCACCCTAATGCCTACTTGACCTAGCAAAGCAAACAAAGAACCACAAGGTTCCTAGCTATCGAACCAGAACGACGTACTTTGGCCATTGCAAATTTTGAAACAAATATAAGAGGCTGCAAGAGGGCGTAGTATAAGCAACTTATGCCAAATCGAAAAACCTCGTGTTGAGATCGGCATGTCCCAGAAGGTGAAATGGTAAAGTAGATAATGTCGAATCCACGCAGCCTAGAGGGAAGAGGTGTTTGAGTGCAAACGCCAAATGAGGGGAATCGAGAACACGATAGACGTGTCTTCAAGACGGAGAATACCAAGATCACCAGCAAATTTTTGTTTACAAACATCATCCCAACTCACATTTGCCGATAAGTGATTGGAAGGGGAACTAGACCACAAGAAATTGCTGCAAAGTCCATTGAGAACTTGCAAAAATTTGTTAGGTAGACGGAACGCCGACTGTCTAAAATTAATCCTGTCAACAACCACAGACTTAATTAGTTTCAATCTACATGCATAGGAAAGTAATCTGCGGTTGTGAGCACCTTGGTCGTTAACGGCAAGCCTAAATATCAAATAAGAAGGTCTTCACAGCGAAAGTCATAAGTGATAATTGTTTGAAGCAAATCTGAATGTGGTGAGGCCGTGAGGAAGGCTGGCAATTTGGAAAGATTAATGTGGAGGCATGAAGCTTTCCCAAACATATCCATAACTTGTAAAATTGCATGAATGGATGAAGACTGACAGTCGGTGAAGAAGAGAATGCCATCAGCAAAGAAAACGAGGGTGATAATCAGTCGGCCTAGTAGTTGTAGCTGCATTAAAAATATTCGACGGAACATTATTAGTAATGACATATAAATAGGGGAAAAGAGCACAATCTTGACGGATGCCGCGTGAACTAGGGAAGTAACCCATTGGCTCCCCATTGACTATGATTAAGAATGTGACAATGGATAAGCATAGATGAACCCAATGTATAAAGCAAGGAGGAAGATTCATGATTTGAAGAACCAATAAGATGAAGTCTCGGTTGATTGTGCCAAAAACTTGGGAGATATCTTATTTCAAAGTACAACGGGGAGAAAATCTTGTGGTGTGGTAGTCCTTGAAAACTTCAGTCGCAAGCATGACATTCTCAAGAAGAAGGCGATCTTTAACAAAGGCACTCTGGTTGGGCTCAACAAAGTCTGGTAACCATACTTTCAAGAGATTAGCAAGTATCTTGGAGATCACCTTGTAGAGGATATTGCAAATGGGGATTGGGCGATAGTCTTTCATCAATTGTGGGTCGTCGCCTTTGGGAATGAGGGATACTAAATTCGCATTAACATCACGAGGGAGAAAGCCATAGCCGAAAAAATACTGAACCGCCGTGATGAAATTTTCACCAACAATTGACCATGATGTTTTGAAGAGCTCATCAATGTAACCATCAAGACCTGGTGCCTTGTTTGAGGGTATGGAAAAGATAGTGTCACGGATCTCTGTCGCCAGGACAGGGTTGTTAAAATCTCAACAGTAGCAGTGGGGCAGCGATAATGAAGAAGCTTGGGAAGAAGAGAAGGCGGTAAGCGGACAATGTCATCAGTGGCTTGTAAAAAGGTCTTGAAATAATGCAATGCAACGTCTTTGATGACGGATAGATTGGTTGTAATGTCACCAGAAAAGGAGAGTGAGGCGACGAATGGTGTTTTGAGCCTCTATGGTACTAGCAATCTGGTGGGAAAAGTTTGTACTGTGATCACCGTAGCAAAATCATGTAATGTACGAATTTTGTTAGTACAAGCGCTCCTCAGAACAAGTAAGAAAGTTCCAATGTGCAGCAACAACAGCTTCTAAAGCAAATGTATCACTAAAGAGATTGGCAAGAGCATGCTATTGACAGGATCAGAGGTGAGTGTACGTATCACGAGTTTGAGTGGAGATATCACCAAAAGTTTAAGTTTTAGAGACTTGAGCTTGATGTACATGACATGAAGGGCTACTCGTGAGTGGTATAGAGGTGGTGTGGATGTGCATTTGTCAGTGATAACCTATAAAAAATATGGAGTTATGAAATTATTGATTTAAAAGGTTAACGAGAGATAGATAGAGTATTAGATAGGTGAATGACGTAGCAAGCGTAATTGGAGACGTCATTCGCTTCAAAAACTGCATAAGCGCGAGGGAAGGTAGTGAGCAAAGCATCATTAGCCAATGCCCGATCAAGATTTTTCCCAATTGGATTAGCTTCTCGATGATACAACCATGTGAAGCAAGGTCCAACGTAGGGGAGGTCGGCAAGATCAGAGCTATTGACGAAGGCCTAAAAGTTAAACATTCTCGTTAGTTGTAAATGATGGTGAGTATTAGAATGCTCAGAAGTAGATAAACTTTCGTTAAAGTTACCCATGATGAGCCATGGGATAGGTGTGAGGCCATAGAGACATATGCTTTCATGAAGATCATGCCATAAGTGGACACTAAAACCCGAAAATTAGACGCATATATACATGAAATAAGAACAATGTCACCTTATTCAAGAGTGACTAAAACAGTGACTAGCTGGGTTGTAATAAAAAGCTCTATAACAACAATTTCTTCCCTCCAACAGACCCATATACGGCCAATCCAAAGAGCAGCGTAGTTGTTAATAGCACTCCATCTTGGTAACGCTACCTGCAAAATGCGAGAATAGTTTGAAGGTTGAACTCAAGTTTCCAAGAGGAACCCAAATTGTAGTTTAGTGGCTTAAATCCAGTGCTTGACAAACGTAAATAACGACATAACATATGTTGTCTTTGCGAGGAGACAATGTTCGTTCTTTTATGTTGGGCAGGTTTATTGGCTTGCAACTGAGGTTGATTTGATCAGTTGGCTTTTGCTTTGTGAAGTATTGTATCGTGACGCATCAAGAGCTTCTTTAGTAGGTTATGATTATGAGTCAGAGATTTACACCTCCTATTTAGCGTCCAAGTCGTCCTCTTTAGCGTTAGCTAAGATGAAGAAATGCGATGGTGAAAATGAAGGCGGGTTAAATGTTTGGCCGGATTGTATAGCTGGAGAAATGGAAGAGCGTCGACCAGCACGGTGAACTGTTGACCAATTTTCAGCTTTAATATGTGCATGGGAGGGTACAGGTTGTTGTTCCTGGTTATGTGCAAGAGTTCTTACCATGACACTCGTGGCATCCAAAGGTGGTATAGTGCTCTCTGCAATGTCCATATCGAGCTCTATTAGGGAGACGTTGACTAGCAATGGGTTGGTAGTATCAATGATAACAGATTCAATTGAAAGAGCAAATTGAGCGGAGGAATCAGATTGAGTCGAAGGTGAAAATTGCAATGCCGATGCAATAGGATCCACAACCGGTTGGATACGTGCAGGGAGAGTGGTAGAGTTAATTACAAGGTTTGCATTTGGAGTAATAACAAAGGACTCTGCATACTGTTAATTAGCGATGTGCCACGAGTTGTGTTGGTGATCGTAGTGCTTTTCTTTTTGTATTCTTTTCTCGTGTGTCCCTAGGAACGACAAGCTGAGAATCGTGGAGGAAACCACGGGTATGAGACCAAGATTGGCGTATCAACATCGGATAATTATATTTGCTCTGTGAGTTCATTGTCGATATTAACCACAACCATGACTCGGGCTACGTCGAACCACACACAACACTTCGTACTTGGATGAAATCGCTTGCTGTGAATCCGAAAATGTTTCCTAAGAATTTGAGACCTGCATGTGAAAACAAATAGTAATGTACATTACGAAAATCAACCCAAAGATGGATTTGAATAAAGATATGGTTTTGCTTGAACTGTTGAAGGACTCCACTCCTGCACAACAAGCAAAGTGTCAGAGATTTTCCAATATTTCTTTCATATGATGTTGTTACGCAACTCCAGAGATTCAATAGGGAACAAGACAGTGTCAGCCTTGATGAATTTGACGTCAATTTTCGCCAATTTGCCATCGCGATTCCAAAATCGATTATGTGGCGTGGACTTTGTCGATGTATGGTGCATCACCAATGAAGAAACCAACATGAAACTTAAACCATAGTGTATGGGCTTCAGCACAGAGGTGTTGTAGTACTGTTACTGAAATGATACTATTTTGCAGTTCGAATGAAAGTCGACGAGCAAAAGAAAAAACATTTGAAGATTGAACAACTTTGTTCCAGGTTGTGTTCAGTGCAGGAGAATTGTCTTGTGACGACGGAGAAGAGGTGATGTCCGACAGCAGTCGAGACCGGAGACGAAGCTTTAGTGTTGAAGCCAAGTAAAAAAATAACAAAAAAACCTACTCTCACAATATATCATCTTCTCTCTCGACTGATAAAAACTGTAAAAAAATATAATTTAATATTAATTATTAACCCAACAACTAATATATACTTGAAAATTTAAAATATAGCCATGTGAGTTTGGAAATTAAACCAATAAAAAACATGTGAATTCCAAATTCTCTAGAAAAGAGTTTATTAAACTTACTAATCTAAATTATTATCTTTTTGTCATATCAATCTCTGAACCACAACATATTGGTTCAGTAACTCAAATTTTACAAATATGAATTAAATACATTCGCACAACAAGTGACAAAATTCTATCACTGATCTGGCAACAAGACAACATAAACGACAACCACTAGACCATTTATTCCTTGTTCACATCATAATTTATATTTTCAAGTTTGAATTGTTTTGTTGAGTTCTATGTAAAAAAACAATATATACTTCTTTTTATTAAGAAACAAAATATACTTCATCTCATCTTAACTTTTTTTATTTTCTCTTAATAGTTGCAAAAGTTTCATCATTTTACCAGAAACATATTTTGTTTATTTAACAATTTTGGATTTTATAAAACATACATAAATTTCTTAAAATGATGAATAATGTTTCTTAATTATGAACATGATATACTATATAAAAATAAATACAGTTTCATGTCTCATGGTATATCAATTTAAAATTTAAATTAGTAAACTCTTAACCAAAAATCATAAACTTAAATAGAAAACTTATTTTGAGGAAAAGAAGCTAAAAAATTATTTTTAAATTTTTATAAATAAATGTTTTGAAAATAAATTATATTTGTATCTTCTTAGTTCTTATAACTGAAAGAATTGCTATATTTTCACATAGAAAGGGTTAATGTATTCAGTATTTTCTTATGGTAATTAATTTGATGGATTTACATAGTTAAAAATATTCAAATTTCATGTTTTAAGGTGACATTGTAAAGAATTTTTAAAACAAATCACCCAAACTTTCTCAACTCACATAAATCATCCAAAATCTCATTAAACCACAAATCATATCAAATATATTTTTCAATACACCCCTTAAATAATAAAATTGAATAACATATTTTCATGTATAGTATGACTGAGTTCTTAACATATTTATTTAACAAATTTGTATATGTTATAAACAAAAATTTGAACTATTATGTGCGAATATATATTCATATATATTACTTTAAATTTCAACCAAAATTTGAAAGATCCAAACAAATAATATATAGGAGAAAATCAGTAAGGAAAAAAAAAGAAGAAAATTAATAAAACATATAAATGTAAGAAAGGTTGAAATGCAATTTCTATATGTTATACTTTATTTTAAAAAATTGTCCATGTACTTAATTATGAAAAAGGTTTTTGACCATTGAACCTAATTTTAAGTAGTGAAAGAAAGAAAGAAATAATACTTGGCTACTCGTAAACATAGGTTGGCATCTAAACTCCGTATCCACGTGGCTGGAGAGTATACGGAACTCTGGTCGGAGCGGAAACCAAAATTTTGTGACCACCCAGAGATGAACACGTCATCATTTCTAGAGAATGTAATACAAAGAGTACACGCTCGCCAAAACTAAATATTTGCCATGTCACCAACCACACTCAACGAACTTTACGTTAGATACGTTCTACTGCCAAGTGCCATCCCACACCACCACTTGAATATATTTCATTTCAAACTTCACATTTTTTCTTCTTCTATTTGGTTTTCTATATAATTAATTAAAACCAAATCGCGTTTCATTTGGTTATCAACTTTAACACGTGTTATACACAAGAACAAACCTACGTTTTTTTTAATCTTTAGCGTTGGTAGATAAACTCGATGTTACCAAAAGTATACACTATCTAATTCACACCAAAAACTATCTTATGTAATTTCTTTTTTTTCGTTCCCTCTTATATATATACCTTCGGTTGAATAGAAGTAGAGAAAGCAAACTTAAACAAAGACACACACACCAACAAAACAAAAAGAACTTTTTTTAATTAACCCTCAAAAGTTTTTTTTCTCTAGTCTTCTCCAAATGGAATGGACTAGAGGAAGAATCCTAGGCCGAGGATCAACAGCCACCGTCTGTGCTGCTACGTGTCACAATTCTAAAGAAATCCTCGCCGTTAAATCCGTCGAGCTTCACCGGTCAGAGTTCTTGCAAAGAGAAGCCAAGATCCTCTCGTCGTTGAGTTCACCGTATGTGATCGGATACAAAGGATCAGAAATCAAGAGAGATTCAAATGGTCTCGTTATGTATAACCTTTTGATGGAGTATGCACCGTACGGTACGTTGACCGACACGGCGGTTAAAAACGGAGGAAGACTCGACGAGACTCGGATCGCGAACTTCACACGCCAATTACTAAAAGGATTGGAGTATATTCATTCGAAAGGAATCGCACATTGCGATATTAAGGGAAGTAACGTGGTCGTTGGTGAGAAAGGTGAGGCCAAAATTGCTGATTTCGGATGTGCCAAACGGGTCGACCCGGAATTTGACTTACCGGTTATGGGATCACCGGCGTTTATGGCTCCGGAGGTGGCGCGTGGGAAGAAACAGGGGATAGAGAGTGATATATGGGCGGTTGGGTGTACAGTTATAGAGATGGCTACAGGGTCTCCACCGTGGACTGAGACGAATTCGAGGGAGGATCCGGTATCGGTTCTTTATCGGGTCGGGTATTCGGGTGAGACTCCGGAGCTACCTAGTTTGCTTACGGAAGAAGCAAAGGATTTTTTGGAAAAGTGTTTGAAACGAGAAGCTAAAGAGAGATGGACGGCGACACAACTTCTAAACCATTCGTTTATGATAGATAAACCGGACATTGAACCGGGATTGATTTCCGGTTTGATTTCAAGCTCACCGACAAGTGTGATAGATCAAACGTTTTGGAAATCAGTGGAGGAAGAAGTAGAAGAAACAGAGGAATTACAGGAGGATCCGAGAGATCTAAACCGTTTAAGTTTGAAGAGTTGTCATGTGGAGAGGATCGAACGGCTGAAATGTGTTGGTGGGTTGGATGGGACCAGATGGGATATGGAGGGTGGGGATTGGATCACGGTGAGAGTGAGGTGTGAAGGAACAATGATTAGTGGGTCACATGAAGATTTGATTATTACTGAAAAAAAAAAATATATTGGGGGAATTGTAAATTGATTAGAGTGGATTGTAGAAATTATAGGGGTTGAAATTAGTGAAGATCTTCAATTTAGGGGATATCAATGTAGCTTTGCTTTTAGTCTCCAAATATTCGATTAATCACATGTAAATACATTATTAAAATCGTGATATTTTTTAACCAAACCCCAAATTTTTAAAAATTTCACAAATGTTTGATTTTATAGAGTTTCAAGGTTTGTTGGCCTGTAAAAGAGAGAAAATTTTGAACTAGTTCATTATAATCTTATTATTATACCACGTTTTATAACTGTTTATGTTTTGACTATCCAGTCTTAGTCTTGAAAATAATATTATCAAACCATAAGCTTTTTCTAAAGACCCAGATGTCTGTTTTCTCAATTATATAATTGTTAAATAAATTTGCATAATAAATCAAGAGGGCAATTGTTTAAACATAAGGGTGAAATAAATAAAAGGAGAGAAATGTGCCAAATCACGCCGAATTGGTTTGTTGGTTTGGTTGGCCACTTTTTGAGTTATTGACAAAACCTAAAGATTCCTTTCGAATCTAAAACATAATCCGTATCTATTCATTGCAATCTGGTAAGCTTCGTTAGGCTAAATGTTAATGTGATGTCTTTCCTTCCACTAATTCAATATATTCATTTATATGATTGACACCTTGCAAAATTAGTTTCATTTACTTACTACTATTGAATTTTATCTTCTATTTATCAAAGTGTGATAGTTACCAAATATGCATGCCGGATTAGAGTTAGTTTTTTAGGAATTTCAAACATATATTGATATTTTAGACCTAACTTTTGACACAACAGTAGATATGAAATAAATGACATGTAAAGGTGTTACGTGTCTTAGTTTTCCTTCTAGAATGTTCTGATCATCAAAAACATTATTACAACAACAATGTTAGTGAAGATAAGGTTAAGTAATGGGAAATAATAGATGAGTATAACTAAGGATACTTTGCTTGCAAGATAAGTTCATGTGTGGAGATTATCTTTTTTACTTAGAAGGTGAATAACGAATATTTTGTTTTATGGTTATGACTCTTTTTTCTATGAAATATTAACTATAAATAGAGTAGGCATTTACCACACGAATGCTTAACTTCAAAAACGGTGACCACTTTTGATCGATAAGCTTAAATTAAAGGTCATACTGTGTTTATATTTTGGGAAATTCATGGGTAAAGTTAACTCATTATACGTGTCTAACTTATTTTTAGATTATTTTTTTGTTTTGTTTTAAATCTATAGGAGTCAGCAAAATATAAAAAAAATGATAAAAGTAGATTTGATCCGATTGGTACGATTCTCATTTTATTTTAAATTTTGGCAATGCAAAAGTACTTTTTGTTCAATCAAAATCTTACTTCGGCTTATGACTAGAATATTTTTGGATCAACTAAAATTAATATGTTTAACTTGTTTACTTCAGTTTGAATTAATAGAATTAATTTTTTTGGATTTGTTTGTGCTCAAAATAAACTAAGTTGTTCTAAGTTACATAATTTGAAGCAAACTTTTAGAGAAAGTAAGATTATTTTATGTTATGTATTCCTTTGAGATTTGGTGTTATACTAAGTATTGTTATAATTTTGTATGGAAATTTGTTAAGTCATATGTGTATATGGGAAATTGTACATGGTGTTTGAGAACATGCTAATGGATACATGTTCTAGTTTATATGTGAATTTAAGTTATAAAGTTTTGAAATCCGGTTAATACCTACAAATTAAATTATGATGTTAATTTTCTGTTAAACAAGTTTGTACATGTCTACAAAAAAGCGAATAGGCGGATTAGCAAATCTGAGTTTTTTCTTACCATTAGATTTTCATAGTTATGAATCGGTTCCGGAGTCTATTACTTTGTTTCTTGATGAGAATTATGGTGGTACTGAGTTATAAAAACATGGATATCCTTCAAGTTTCAAATTCACAAACAAGAAATGTCATAATCTAGAGAAACATAATTCACCACTGCAAAAATGATGGTTGGATATGATTCTGTAGATAATTCTTCTGCAATTTCTACCCAAAATATCAACACCGAGCCTTCTAGTCTCACTGCATAAAAATACAATAGTTTATGGCTTTCTTCAGTTCATAACTGCAAAACCAGAGTCTTACATCTAGAAAAAATGATAATTTTGTTTCTCCTTGAGCTGTACTAACCACTTCTAAAGTTTTTGATATTTTCCTCAATCTTTATTCAACATCTATTATTGATATGATTTATGTTCTTTCTTCTAGAATATCATGAGTATTTTACTCTGTTGACTTTCTAAGTCATGTTAACTATTAGGTGTAAGTTAGCATAGTTAAGCTTATGTTAGTGATATTACTCGGTTTCAATGTCTTATAGTGGGTATTTATACTTGCTATTTGGTATTATCGGAGTGTTTTTCTTGTATTTTTGGCATACTTTCAGGATTCTAGGTGTTCAAGATGTTCTAGAGTAAACATGATAGATTTCAGGTGCAAACAGATAAAATGAAGGAGGGATTGAACCATATGAAGAATGATCGATCCATTGATGCACGTAGGAAGAAATCGATCAATCCATGTTGTTGGAAACTTACGTAAAGATTGATCGATCCATCTCCCTTTAGATTGATCGATCTCCCTTTAGATCGATTGATCTCATTTAAAGAACAGATCGATCGATCCTTGATCAGATCGATCGACCCCTGATCAGATCAATCAATCCCTGATCAGATCGGTCCCTGATCAGATTGATCAATCCCTGATTAGATTGATCGATCCCTGATCAGATTGATTGATCCCTTATTAGATCGATCGATCCCTGATCAGATTAGTCGATCCCTGATCAGATCAATCGACCATTGTACTCGAGAAGAAGAATGAAGTTTGCCAAATTTACGAAATTTCCCTCAAGACTTATCAAGATTAATCAAGATTATTTTTCTTATTTGATTTTTTTTTTCTTTTTCTTTTTGAACTATAAAAGTCTTATGCTTACTTTTATTTTATATTACACACATTTTAGATTTCAGAGCTTTACAGAGAGACGGATTACTACCCTGTATTTTAGAGAAGAATTTTGAACTCTTTTATTTTTAATATATTGATTTGGTTTTTGAATATGCTTTCTTCATTAATGATTTTTGATTGCTTTGTTATGTCTGAGTAGCCGCCTTGTTAGGTTTTAGGGGTTTCCCAGGAAAACCAAGTTTGATAGTTAGAGTTTAACATAATGGATTGAAATTGTTAGGTTCTTAGTCTAGATTTGTTCTTAATGCATGAATTAGAGTAGCTAATTAATTCATTAATCTGAGATTAATAAACACAAAGAGATTTGGTTTAGATATCTGATCTAGTCTAGATGAGTAGATGTTCTTGCTTAGCGAGAGTGTGTCTTGAATGTCTATAAACTATTGAATCTGAACTTAATGTTTGATTGAATTATTAGATATGCAGGAGTTTATTTCTAGTAATTCGAACATAGGGCTTAATATTCTGAGAGGAGATTAATTTAGTTATGTCTTCCATGTTGAGAATAATTTTCATTATTAAATCATGCATGATAACCTGAGCTTCAAGCTTGAATACATGTGGAATTCCCTATCATCTGATGCCTCAGTTAATTGATTTACATCCGTTTTAATTTACCGTTATTTCTTAGATATTAGTTGCAACCACCTATTTTATTTGTCTTAGCTATAATTGATATTGAACTGAAAGCATCACTATCTGGTCTCTGCGAAATTCGACCCTACTCTATACTACTTAGATCTGTTCTCTACAGTTAGATTAGGATTAAAATCTTGAGCCTATCAGTTAGCATACATGAGTAATTGTATATAAGGTTTTGTTGTAGTTACAAACTTACAATGAACTCAACGATCTAATAACAAATTACATCTTCTTTCTCTAGCTCTTATTCTCGAGCTTTTGCATCTTCTTATCTTACTTGATTGAAGTTTGATATAGAAATGCATTTGTCACACTTGAATCTTGGATCATAGACTCAAGATCAGCTCGTCATGTTTTTCACATGCAGACTTTGTGAATCTTCTTGATCTAATATGTAGACTTCTGAAAGTTTTGGTAATGCTTTTTCATAAGAATCCAACTTCTCACACTGTCATAACTTTCATTATGTCCCATAAGAAATCTTTTGACTCTATTTGTTTCTTGCTCTGCAAAAATAGCCTTAACAATTCTAATTGTAACCAGATAAGTCCTCCAATTGTACCTTGTCTAAGATAATGGAGTTGATGCCTTAGCTTATAAAGTCTTTGGAGATTTAATTTGTGAAATATGGTATGCAAATCTTTAGCATATTTGATTTAAAGTATACTAGTGTATATCTTATTTGTCACACTATTAAGAAGCCAAGAGTTCACCATACTAGTAAAATGACACCAAATTTAGTAATGAATGTGTTTGTTCAAATTTGGGAATAGTACCATCAATAAATCCAATTTTGTTCTTAGCTTCGAAACTAGTGGTCATGGCAACTGATAGTAGAATTTTTCGTGTCAATTCCTATTATACTATCATGTCATTGTAGTAATAATATGTGTCAATCCAAATGGGTGCAGACATTAACCACTCTAGATATGATCAGAACTATTAATTCAAGCCAAGCAATAAAATGGGTTTTTCTAACAATTCCTAAACAAACAAACATGCATAATATAAACAGGACATGAAATGTGACATGCATAAACGAAAACTAAGGAAAGACAACGAGTTAAGTAAAAACAGGGAATAAAATGAGGGTAAAATGCAATCAAAGGGGGACAGTTCCTGAGGACAGAGGTCATTGACTGGTGATCCTTCCTGATTCTCCTAAACACCTAACATACCTCAAATAAAGAGCTATTCCCTAGACAGTATATTCATATGCGACCAAGTCTAATCTCTTGGTAAATGGTCTCAAGCAAAGCAATCACCAGACCTAGCTCTCATTAACGGTACACTACTAAGCAGGCATGAGCCACCAATCTACTAAAGCCAATAAGCACCCTAAACACCTAATCTCTTAGGCTAGGATATGTGAATCTCTGAAATCACTATGTTGAGGCATTTCATCAGACACCTTTTGAGTGCGGAAATGCCCAAGTTCAGATTTCAATTGATCAGAAGGAAACCAGCATGAAGAACAATGAAATAGAAGGGATCTAAGACAAACAACTTAGGCATCTAGGAAAATCAGCAAATCAACATCAGTCTACCCCATCCTCAGTAACCTAGGGAACCTACTCACTACACATGGTGGGTATGAAAACAAGGAAACAAGGAAACGAAAATACTGAGCAGAACATCATTATCAAAAGTGAAGGCATGAAGATCTAGCAAGAACACTAAGCAGAAACATGACGAACAAAACTAAAACCCTAAGATGCAGAAGATGAAGATGATGAACAACAAGAACACAAACCCAGAAAAACAGAGCAGCAATGAAATAGTAGCAAACCCAGAAATAATGATCAAGGCAAAACGAGATTAACATGGAAAACAAAAAATCAACAAGCACTAGATAGATCACAACCTTAAACTAAACAAGATAATGAAGAAATCAGAAGTAAAACAAGATTTTTATAAGAAATCAGAGGTTTATCACCAAGAACATTCAAAAGAAAATAAAGAGAAAAGAAACCTAGAAAGAAACCTAAAAATGGCAACAAAATAAAGCTTGCAAATGGAGGCGTTTTTAGGGCTTATATAGTATTTCAGAAAAGCCCTAAAAACGCTAAAAGACAAATGTCTAAAAAAAATCATAATGATTCTTCTTAACCCGAAACTGGTTCATCTTGGTTTGGGTCATCGGGTCGGAATGAAGACAGCTTGATGTGGTGATCGAGCCAGCTTGGAAGTAGTTGATCGAGGCAGTTTCAGGGTCATACACCTTTTTCAGGTTATGGTCGAGGCAGTTTCAGGTTCTGATGGAGGCAGTTTCAGGTTCTGCACCTTGTTTCAGGTTCTGATGGAGGCAGTTTTCAGGTTTTGCACCCTTTTTCAGGTTCTGGTCGAGGCAGTTTTCAGGTTCTGCACCCTTTTTCAGGTTCTGGTCGAGGCAGTATTCAGATTTTTATGGTTTTTTAATGGTTTTTCTATGCTTTAAATGTTATGCATGATTGGAGATGAATGAACAAACATAAAAGTTTCATTAAATGATAGGTCCCCTGAATCTTCCCCAAACCTGAATTACACAGTCTCCTGTGTAACCCAAATTCGCAGGAAAACTTAGGGGAGGGACAAGGAAATGAAAGCTGCTTGAGTCCTTCTGAAAGTTGCGGTAATGCTTTTGGCTGATTGTTTAGGCATGGTAAATGTTTTTCCTAAAAAATAAAAACAGACAATTCCAGAACAATCAGTAACTTTTCTGCAAAATCAGGGTGACAAGCCTTAGAGTGACCTAACTCTTGTGAAGTAAAACGAACTCAAGCAACACACCATTTTCATACATAATCCCTAACATCACATTTTCTCATCCCATAAAGTTTTCAACATAATTCAAGTTTACTTGGTTATAAAATGAGGTAATCACAACTTTTAGAGGAGGAACCCCGAATTTTTAAAAATGACAACCCATAACCGAATTTCATAAATTTCAGGAACCAAAAATTTCAGAAAACCGAAAGTTCCAGAAGTTCAGGAAAACCAAAAATTTCAAAGTTCAGGAAAACCGAAAGTTTCAGAAGTTCAGGAAAACCAAAAGTTTCAGAAGTTCAGGAAAAACGAAAATTTCAGAAGTTCAGGAAAAAGTTGATGTGTGGGATTGGAGTTGATTTTCTAGATTTGATCAAATAGTGGCTTTATCATAACATTGTTCCTTGGCTTGATCAATCATTTTCGGCTCGACGTGAGGTGATCCGGTAGCTCGATCAAGATGTGGCATATGTGGCTCGATGACATAGTGAAGATGTTGGCTTGGTGAGACTTCTTGCACGACTTGATCAAATCGTGGCATGGCTCGTTGAAGACAAAGACATTAGCTCGACGAGAGGAGGGAATTGCGGCTCGATCAGATCACGACATGGCTCGATCAGAGAGTGGCTCGACGTAGATGTTGTTTGTGGATCGGCGTAAATGTTGATCCGGTGGCTCGACGTTAATAGGAAAATGCAGCTCGATTAATATACGTCTAATTGAATCTGAACTTGCCCAAGTCTCCTCTGGTGGAATATACGTAGAACTTTGTAACACAAGTCACGTGGAGTAGATGTTGCCCACCGAGATCACTTTGGTGGATTAATCAAAGTGACTTGATTATGTTGATCAAGTGGATTGAGCCGCACTTTTTGACTTGATTATGTTGACTTGATTATATTGATCAAGTAGATTGAGCTGCAATTTTTGCTTTTAATCGAGCCACGAAATCCTCATCGAGCCATTTTAATTAATAATTTTTTTTTTTGCTCGAGCAAATAGATCTCGTGGTTTGAACACGTATTGTCACGACTTAATCAAAATGACTTGGAATCCACAAGAGGGTTATAATTCCGAATAAGTCATTTTTCTTTACCAATTCTCCAAGACATGTCCTGAAAGTACCTGAAACACCAAAAACCAAATAAAAACTTAAATGTATAAAAAGAAGAACTAAACATTAATTTTTAAAAATTTATATGTACAAGGATAAACATGAAATTTTCTCCCAAGTGAGCTTGTTTAAAGTCACTAAGCTTGACTTCATGTTTTAAAATTAATGACCTGAGACGGTTCTCCAAGGAGAACCGAGGTCTCTTCACCAAAGTTTCTTCTTGGACTTACCCTACCATCATTGTTCGGGTTGACTTGATTATTCACTTCTGACCCCTTGTCAGACTCTACAGTAAGCATGATTGCTCCATCAGGTAGGATTTCCTTGATTATGAAGTTCCTTGAGCATATTGGATTCGCATCTCTTGAGAAATGCTTGAGCTTTGGGTTGATCAGAAACACTTGATCACCTCTCTTGAGGTCTATTTTCGGGGCATGAGGCTCAAAATTGTTTTCATAAAAAGTTGTTATCCTCAGTTTTCTTGTTCCCTCTAACCTTGCAGAAACCCTTGCATATGGTTTTATAACAACCCCTAATGCTTCATTATGCTCTGAAACCTTGTGTAAGTCCTTCTCCAACTCATCCTCAATTGAATTGCTGCTTGAGTACCCGTCTTCATGATTTCCCTCATTCATCTCCTTGATAGAGAATAGCTGACCTTGGATTGTAGGTTTTTTTGTTTTGTCCTTGATGTTGAAGATCATCTTTGGACCATTTCCCAAGTTCAACATGATATTGCCCTTCTTGACATTGATTACAGCTCCAACTATCGCTAAGTATGGCCTTCCAAAGATCAATTGGTCCCTTGGCTCCTTATCCATTTCCAACACCACAAAATCGGTGGGTATTTCTACATCTCCAATCTTGATGGGAAAATTTTCCAGAGTACCAATAGGATGCCTAATGGATCTATCTGCCAAAATCAGAGATATGTTGGATGCTTTATATTCATTGAACCCCATCTTCTTGGCAACAGAGAGAGGCATCAAGTTGATGGATGCTCCTAAATCACATAAACATTTGTTGAAAGTCAATGGACCTAATGAGCATGGTAGAGTGAATGAGCCAGGGTCTTATTGCTTCTCTGCTATTATGGCATTGCACTCATCATTTGGTACCAACACTCCTTGAGATTTCCCCTCCTTAATGGGTTTATCAAAGAAATCTGGGTATTTTGCCATTATCTCCTTCTTGAACCGTGATGGGAACGGCAGCCTTAGAATATAAGGTGGTGGGATGCAAGGTGTTTCCTTCTCCTTTGAAACATATAGCTTATCATCAAGAACAGGCTTAACTCTGATAGCTGACTCTGGTTTTGTGCATGTCAAGGAATCAAGAGAAGTTTTTGCAGATTCTGCATTTCAAGCTTCATTTAAGCTCAAATCCCCCCAAACTTGAGCAACACTGTCCTCAGTGATGTGAGGAGGAAAAGTATGAGAAGAAAGGTCATGGGTACTCCCCAAGAAGATGGCATTGACATGTGCATACTCCTTTGGGTTTTGAATGTATTTTCCAGGAAGTTGGCCATTTGTGGTAGGAGCAGAAGAAGAAGTGGAAGCAGCCTTGTTTTCCAAAGCAGTGACTCTCGAGTTTAAAACTTTAATCTTTGCATAGATGGCGTTGAATGAGGAGTCCATCTTGTGGTTGAGTTCACCCAACTTCTTAGATGTTTCCATTGCAGTGTTTGCCTGTCCTTGAAGAAGTTGTTGTAACATTGCTTCAATGTTGGAAGGTGGAGGATGAGGTTGGTTAGGGATGAAACCAGGAGGTGCTCCTCCTTGTTGTTGCTGCTGAAAACCACCATGTGGTTGTTGTTGCTGAAAACCACCTTGTGGTTGTTACTGCTGAAAACCACCATGTGGTTGTTGCTGGTGACCTTGTGGTTGTTGCTGCTGAAATTTACCTTGTGATTGCTGATTTGGAAGGAAACCACGATTCTGAGCATAATTGATGAAGGGCTGGAGATTTTTCTGCGGTTGTGTAGGATACACCTGATCCTGGGGATTGGCTACATTGTTGCTGCGGTAGGAAAGACATGGATTGTTGGAGTAATTGATGAACCCTTTGTTATAGCCTCCTTAATTCTGAACATAGCTAATCTCCTCATGTTGGTCAGTCTCCCTAGCTTGAATGTGAACCTGATCTTCATCACTTATGAAATGAATTTGTTGTTGTTGTCCAAGAAGTAATTTTTCCAACTTGTCATTCAGTGCTTTGATATCTTTCCTTGTCTTCTCATCCGTGTCGGAGTTACCACGAGGCAGGCGGTCATAATCTTCATTATAAATTCCATCAGATTGAGCGAGATTCTCCACGAGTTCCCAACCATCATTAACACTTTTGTTCAGGAAGTTACCATTACTGGCAGTATCAAGAAGCATCATGATCTTTGATAAAGCACCTCGATATAAAGTGCTAAGCAGTGAAGCCTTTCTGAACCCATGATGGGGACACTGAAGAGTGTAGTTCTAGAAACGCTCCCATGCTTCAGAGAATGTTTCATCAGTTTTCTGTGCAAAGCTCGAGATGTCGTTCCTCAACCGTGCATTACGAGAGGTGGAGAAGAACTTGGCAAGGAATGCCTTCTTTCAAGCATCCCAGGTAGTGATAGAGTTCTGTGGTAGAGATTTTTCCCACTGATGAGCTCTCTCGCTCAAAGAGAATGAGAAAAGGCGCAATTTAAACGCGTCTTCACTCACACCGTTGATTTTGGTGAGGCTGCAGAAGCGATCGAACTCGTCCAGGTGATCGAGTGGATCTTCCATCGGTAGACCATAGAACTTGTGCCCTTGTACCATTGCTATCAAACTGTGCTTGATCTCGAAGTTGTTTTTCTGTACATCAGGAGGGTTGATTCCATGACATTGGGTGTGAGTGTTCGGGTTGTCCCCAGCACCAATAGTATGTTGGTCGTGTTGATCGTTGTTGTCTGTCATTTGTAAATCCAACCTCCGTAAGTGTTCCAAGCGTTCTTGTTTTCTTCTTTCACAAGTGTATTCCCGTTCAAGTGCTCTAATATCGTCAACAAGTGGAATTAGGTCGGTTGGTCCCCTACTCCGCAGGTTCATACACATGAATGCAAGTACCTGAAAACAAAGTAGACAAGGAAAACAGNAAAGAACTTGATCTCAATAGATCCACAATCCAGAATGTAACAACTAAACACCCAATTGGCAACGACGCCAAATTGATAGTAGGATTTTTTCGTGTCAATTCCTATTATACTATCATATCATTGTAGTAATAATATGTGTCAATCCAAATGGGTGCAGACATTAACCACTCTAGA
>OVBE01001768.1:0-32367 GCA_900406425.1 Iberis pinnata | reverse complement strand
TCTCTCTCTCTCTCTCTCTCTCTCTCTCTCTCTCTCTCTCTCTCTCTCTCTCTCTCTCTCTCTCTCTCTCTCTTCGCGAGTTCTCCGTAAAAGCGAGCTCTCGCTCTTTGCGAGCTCTCTATCTTTTTGCGAGCTCTATTTGGGGCTCATTTATCATAAGTGAGCCTGGGGAAGCCCATTTACTTACCGAACCGGGTCAAATTCTGAGAATCCAACCCGGGGGAATTTATATTCCNCCCCCCCCCCCCCTCCAATCATGTAATGGAAGCTTCCATTACAGGTTTCAATCAGTCCGTGATTTAAGTCGTTTTTCTGATTCTTAATTTGAGCTCCTTAATTTATTGCCTAAACTAATTCTCTGCAGATTTCTTATTTAAGCACACTCTTTAGTATTCTGCAGGGTTTTCATGCAAATCACTCCTCCTTAAGAAGATCTCCAGGTAACTCCACTTTCATAACTTTCCCATTACAATTTTCTTGTCTTTGCTTAGGCTTTATTTTCTCTAGACTTGTTCTTGAGTTTTCTTTGCATTCCTGCTTGATTTTTTTGCTTGAATTCGTTTTTCGATAACTTTGGTCCTGAAAAACAGTTTTTTGGGTGCTAATTTTGACCTTTTTGGATCAAAGTGCCACTTTTCTTATTTATTCTTCACCGTTCTTCGAGAATTTCAATTTTCAATAAGTTTCTGAGAAATTTTGGGATCATTCGCTTTTGATCCAAAAATTCTTTAAATTGTTGGAAAAAAGTGTTTATTTTTTTTTCTTCTCTTTTTTCTCCTCCACACTTTTTTATCTCCTCTCCTTCCCCTTCCCCTTCCCCTTCCTCTTTCTCTCTCTTCCTCTTCTCTTTCTCTCACTTTTCCTCTCTTCTCTCATGGATTTTTCTCCCGAGTATACGAACCGGACGCCGCCTCTCTCCAAGATGGACCACGCGGGCGTGCCTTCCGGTTCGGACCGTGCGTTTCCGGCGAGCTTTTCGACTTCGCCGAGCTCCTAGCCCGAGCCGAGTGCTCTCTCCAGATTGGAACTCCCACCGCAAGTTGATCCACCCAAGCAGAGCACCTGGTCCGACCTGATTTTCGTGCCGCTCGCCAATCTACCCGAGCTGAGCGCTATGTCGCGAGCCAATCCACCTGAGTTGAGCACCGGGTCCAAGCTGAATTTCGTGACGCTCGCCAATCTGGATGAGCTAAGTGCTCTGTCGCAAGCCGATCCACCCAAGCCGAGCGTCGGGTCCAAGCTGAATTTTGCGCCGGTCGCCGATCCGGCCAAGCTGAGTGCTCTGTCCCGCGAGCCAAGCTGATCTCTTTTGCGTGCCATCCTACCCGAGCCGAGCACGTATCCTGAGCCGGGTAGAGGCTCCGAGCCAAGCACATATCCCGACCCGAGCGTCATCTCCGAGCTGGGGATGGTCCCCAAGCGGGGTGCATTGTCCGAGCTGGATACGGTCCCTGAGCTGGTCATGCCGCTTACCTCACCCGCTGGTCCGTACCATTCGCCTCATGCTTCTCTAAGTCAATCCCGAAGTGCCTCATCTCCCGAATCGGGTGGCACGAAGGTGCTTTTTCTTACCCCAGAACAAGATCTCCCTTTTCTGGAATCACAACACCAGAGCCAAGCCTCCACCATCGCCGAACAGGCGAGCTCGCCTTCACTATCGAGTCTGAGCCTTAGTTCACAGGGGACGCCCGAGCTGACTTCGCCTATTTTTCCCGAGTTAACACCACCGCACTGACCCGAGCCGCCTCCAAGAAACCCAAGGAATGTGTCTCCTCGTCGGGAACTTGACCAGCTCCCCCTATATGGCCCTCATTCTTTCTCCAGGTTATCTTTAAATAGATTACTAGGATTACGGAACTACTGCCACATACCAAATAACGTTGAGCTTATATCTCCGTTTTCCCTAGAGGATCCTTAGGTAGTAAGAGATGGCCTTTGTTGTAAGTATGAGGTTTACTTTAGAGAATGCGGACTTTCTTTTCCTTTGTCTGAGCTCTTTATCCACTTCATGCGTGCTCTTGGAATTGCTTTAGCTCAGATTTATCCGAACCTTATTTGCACCATTGTGGGTTTGCAAGTCCTAGCTGAGGAGAACGGGTTTGAGCTCGGTGTTGAATCTCTTGTCCATCTTGAGTCGGTAAGAGGGGTTCGCAATCAACCTATTTTTTTCTACTCAATGTCAAACCCTCGCTGCAGCATTCTCTCGGGTTTCCCCAAGAAAGATGAAGATTGGAAGCAATTTTACTTCTACTTTCCAGTAAACGAGTCGACCTTCGGCTGTCTTTCCTACCTAGCGGTTCTGGATTGGTCCCCTGAACCTGGTTAGCGGAATTAGCTTCAGACTTTGATACTTGCAGTTAAATGTGTTTCATCTTTACTAACTTCTAACATCTTTTATTTTTCTTCACAGCGCTGAATCGGAAAAAAAGGAAAGCTCCCTAAGCTCTCTCGCGATCTCGTGGATTTTATTTGTTCTTGAAGCTCAGAAAAGTCTTTGTGGGGATCTTTTACTCCAGTTAGAATCTTCGAATCCAATTTGCGCCTCGGGATCGTCAGTTAATCTCAGCGTCTGCCCCCTTCCGACCAAGCCGTCGGTTTGTTTCATTTTTTCACTTAAGTATTTTTCTAATCTTACATAAGCATTTCTCTTAATGTCTCTCGTTTCAGCTCTCAACGACATTCAAGATATCCAGATGTTCTCCTCCCGTCTCGAGGAAGCGGAGTCTTATCTCAACGCGCTAACTAGTTCTCGAGATATTGACCCAACGCAGGCTAGAGATGAGGCAAAGAAAGCAGTTTCCGGGATGGTTCGCGACGGGATTGAGCAGGTGACACTCCACCTTATTTCTCAATGCGCCGCCCGAGATTCGCTGGTGTACTTTTCCGAAGTCAACGGCAACCTTGAGCTCCTTACGGACATTGAGAAAGGTGAAGTCTCAGATCTCAAGGTGGAGCTTGAGATTCTTGCTGCTAATAGCGAAGTTGCAAAGAAGGCGTCTGACAAGGCCAAGGCGAAAATTCCCCCTCTCGACTTGGAGGGATTTGTGCGGCTTTTCTCAAGACCATCATCTCCGCCCCCGGCTTCAGAGCATCAGCCTTCCTCTCATGTCACAATCCTGGTTCTTACTCTTGATGGAAGCTCGCGTGTCCCCCCTCCGTACTCAGCCACTGACGTTCCTGCCACCACTTCGACCAACGCTACGGTTCTTATTAATGAGTTTGGGTCCAACATTGGACCCAAGATGGATGAGTTGGTGGAGGAGATCAGTGTTGCCGTTGCGGAAGATTCTTCTCAGACTTAGGATCGCTTTTTCGCTTTTTTTTATGATTTATAGACTTGCGTTGTTTTCTCTATTTTCTTATGTTATAGTACTTCGCTCAGGTTTACCTAAGCATTGTTTAAGCTTTAGTTTAACCCCTTTTCTTTTTAGTCCGGCCCTTAGGCCTTAAACCTTTTGGTAGCTTTTGATTAAGTTCATTCTGAGCTCATTTTAATTTTTGAATGCGGTTTTCATTTTGAAAACACATTTTTAGCTTAGCTTTTGGCTTTCACTTAGCCTTTATTTTAGCTTCTCAATTTAAGCATTTTATAGCTTTTGTTCAGCTTTTTATCTTACATTTTTGTTTAGCTTTTTTGACTTAAGCTTTTCGTTTAGCTTTTTTGACTTAAGATTTTTGTTTAGCTTTTTTGACTTCAGCGTTTTCTAGCTTTTGTGTAGCTCTTTTGACTTAAGTATTTTTTAGCTTTTCTGACTTTAGCGTTTTCTAGCTTTTGTTTAGCTCTTTTGACTTAAGTATTTTTAGCTTTTTCAGCTGCTCGGATCGGGCCCCTCGTGTGAGTGCGGTTTGGGCTCTTTTTTAATATTTGAAAGTAAAAAAAATGCAAGGGCTTCTTTATTGATGAGAGCATATTATAGAAACACCATCACAAACTCTATTACAATGCTATCTTATACTAATAGAATCAGAAGTATGCCTTAAGATGCATCGCATTCTATGACCTTGGGACTCCAACTCATACACGCCATAGTGCACAACTCTCGTTACTTTATAAGGATCCTCCCAATTTATGCCCAGTTTCCCGACACCATACTCGGCTGTATTCGAGAATACTCGCCGAAGTATGAGATCACCCACACTCAAATGTTAGATCCTTACCCGAGAGTTGTAATAGCGAGCCATTGCATGCTGATAATTCTGAAGCCTTGCTGACGCTTAATCTTGCTTCTCATCTATAAGGTCAAGGCTGTCTATCATCATCTCATCAATCTTTTTGGAATCCATCGTGTTAACTGTTCTGCAAAGTCCGGAGATGGAAGCCTCTGCAGGAACTACCGCTTCCATCCCATACACGAGAGAAAACAGAGTCTCGTAAGTCGTTTTCCTGGGTGTAGTTCGGCAAGCCCACATGACTCCGTGAAGTTCATTGGCCCATCCCCCTTTGAAAGCTCCCAACCTTTTCTTTAAGTTGTTGAGTAAAGTCTTTTTTCTTGCTTCTGCTTGGCCGTTCCATTGAGGATATCTTAGTGTTGCCTTGCTTAATCTTATTTTCCATGTCGAATAGAACGCCTCGAACTTGGTTGAGATGAACTGGGATCCATTGTCAGTTACTTTCTCGTAGGGAGAACCGTGACGACAGATCACGTTCCGCCATACAAACTTTTCGGCAACTATTTTGGTAATATTTTGAAGGCTCCAGCCTCTATCCATTTGGAGAAAGAGTCCGTCCAAACCAGTAGAAATCTTGCCCCCCCAGTCGAGGGCTAAAGTGGTAACAATATTCATCGACCATCTCATGAACGGGTACAGAGAGGAGATAGAAGAAATTTGTTCGGCAGGCTGCTGTATGAATGGAGCATGGTTTTGGCATTGCTCGCACCTCCGTGTGTACTCCTCGCATTCCTTTACCATAGTCGGCCAGAAATATCCTAACCATTTGATTTTCAGAACTAGTGTCCTTCCCGGTGAGTGCAACCCGCAAAAACCTTCATGAACTTTCGTTATGATGGTCAATGCTTATGCGGGTCCCACGCACACAAGGTAAGGTCCCACAATGCTGCGTTTGTAAAGGAGTCCCTCGACCATACAAAACCGCACACTTCTCACCTTCAGCTTTCGCGCTTGCCACTTGTCGTATGGCATTTTTCCTGTTGAAATGTATGCCTCGATCGGCATCCTCCAATGCTGGTTCTCTTCACCCAGATCTCCTGATATTTGCTCCTCTTTCACATCAACTTGCTCGACATTGAATGGATTGTTGGCATCCCAGTTGGGAGGGATGCCATCAGATCCCGTATTTCTTGTAGGTACTTGCTCAGAGTGAAGTCGACTGCTCACAGGATCACCCTTTTTGTTGGTGGAACTACCCGACTCGACGTTACCGTCTTCTTGTCTACTTCTTCATCGTTAGTTTTCCGGCACATCTTGAACATTTTCATTCAAACCGGGGTCAGATTCGAGCTCATTGTTGATTGGAGTGAGGCTCCCTTTGACGACCTGGTCAAGATTGAGGGCAGCCCGCAGCGGCGTCCCTAGGAATTTGTTGAGAGCGTCTTCTCATTGAATGCATCTGTATCGCCATGGTCTTTTCTTCAATATCTATACTTGGTGTTTCAATAGTCTCTACAGTTATCATCCTTCGCACCAGGGGTCGGATGTTAATGCCAGCGCATACGCCGAACTATTTTCACCGCGTGGAACTCTCGTCAACTTGAATCGGTTAAACTAACTTATGAGCCCTTGAGCGACTTCTAAGTAGGCTCCCATTATATCGTCTTTAGCTTTATATTCTCCGCTAATCTGACTTGCTACGATTTGAGAATCACTTTCAGCTTGGAGATCTCTCACCCCAATTCCCAAAGCTAATCTTAAGCCGACAATGAGCCTTCATACTCCGACTCGTTATTTGAAGTGTTGAACGCAAGTCTGTACGACTACTCGATCACTTCTCCTGTTGGGGATTCTAGTCGCACCCCGACTCCGACTTGTGATCGTGTTGACGAGTCGTCTACTTGGAGCCCCCAAACTTTCTAGGATGGCGATCCTTCCTGGACTCCAATTGGTAGCTCGGCAATGAAATCTTCTAGCACCTGCAATTTTGCGCTCACCCTGTTTCGGTACTCGATGTCATACTCGCTCAATTCTATGGCCCATTTAACCATCTTACCAGATTGGTTTGGGCCATTGAGAATTGTTTGCAGCGGTTGTGTCGTCATTACTACAACCGAATGAGACTGGAAATACGGGCGCAACTTCGTTGCTGAAATTTTTACAAAAAGAGCTATAGTTTCTCTGCCATCGTGTATCTTGTCTCGGGATAAACTATACTTTTGCTGACATAAAAGACAGGTCTTTGATTCATCCTGTCCTCTCTAATCAGTATTCCGCTTACTGCAACAGGAGACACCGCTACGTACAAGTATAAGGTTTCTCCCTGCACGATAATCGATTGTTCCCCTTCAAGCTCGGTGAATGCATTCTCGCACTAGTCATCCCAAAGAAATCACTTGTTCCCCTTCAAAAGTTAAAAGAACGGAAGACACTTGTCGGTTGATCGCAAAATGAATATGTTTAGCGCAGCGATCCTTCCTATCAAACGCTCGACTTCCTTTAGCGTCTTCGGTGACGGCATTGAGAGAACCGCTGTTATCTGGTTTGGATTTGCTTTGATCCCTCTCTCAGTTACAAGATAGCCTAAGAATTCTCAGGAAGTGACTGCGAACGTACACTTCTTTAGATTTAGCTTCATTTCGAGCTGATTGAGGGTATCGAAGCACTTGGCGAGATGCTGGACGTGTTCATCTTTTACTAAGGACTTCACCAGCATATCATTGACGTAAACTTCCATGGTTTTACCAAGTTGAGATGAGAAAATTTTATTCACCAATCTTTCATATGTCACACCAGAATTCTTCAAACCGAAGGGTATAACTTTGTAGCAGTAAATCCCTCTATTCGTTATGAAGGAAGTCTTCTCTTGGTCTTTCGAATTCATAAGAATCTGGTTATATCCGAGAAGGCATCCATAAAGGAGAGTAATTGATTTCCTGCTGTCGCCTCTACAAGCCGGTCAATATGAGGAAGCGGGAAACTATCCCTTGGGCAAGCCTTATTGAGATATGTGAAGTCAACGCAGATCCTCCATTTCCCATTCTTCTTTTTCACCACCACGGGATTCGACAACCACTCAGGGTAATGGACTTCTTTGATTTATCCATTCTTTAGAAGCTTCGACACTTCGTCATTCACGGCTTGAGACTTCTCCGGACTTGAAGCCCGCATCAACATTCAATTTATGTGAGATCACATCGAGACTTATTCCTGGCATATCGCTGATCTGCCATTAAAAAAATTTCTTATTATGCCGTAGAAACTGAATCATCTCGCGCTTCAGCTCCCTCTTGAGTTGATACCCTATGATGACACATATCTCTGGATTTTGAGGGTCAAGAGGAATTTTCATGGTGTGTCTTTGTGGGTCTTTCTCTTTTCTGCCTCCCGCACCTGGGGCTATTTGGTCATTGCCGAACCTTGGACTCAGATTTTCTTCTCTGGAAGAGAAATTCAAGCCCTTTAGCTGCTATTGAACCCTGGACTTGACGCCAGCCATGTAGCATATTCGGGAATTCTTCTGACTTCCATGGAGTACTTCTATTCCAACTTTGGTCAGAAACTTTACACACTGGTGATAGGTTAACAAGACAGCCTTCATTTCGTGGAGCCAAGGAGTTCCCAAAATGACATTATAAACTGACGGTCGATCCACCACGGTAAATTCGATGAGCTTATGGACCCCTTGTGTAGACACTGGGAGTCTTATAGTGTCGAGCGACATTTCTGTCGTTCCACTAAATCCTTTTAAGGGACTCGGAGGACCCCTCACTTCTGAACTATCAAGTCCCATTCGTTAAAGCGTCTCTAGGAACATGACATTCACGGTGCTTCCTGTATTGATCAACACTCACGATACCTTGCAGTTTGCTCCGACGTTGAGTTCAACGACCAAAACATCATCGTGTGGCAGGTCTAAGTAAGAGGCATCTTGCTCAGTAAAGCTTATCTCACTTCTGGAATCCAGAGTGTGTCTTGCTTTCCCAAATTCCGCTTTTCTCAAATATGACTTTACCGAAGAAACTTATTCTTGGCAGTGCCTCGATCCCTCCATGATGAAGTCTATATGCTTCTTTTGATGAGCCTTTGAAGTTCCACCTCATTCCGGACTTCGCGGCCTCTTCCCCGTGGGAGCCTCTCTGTCCTCCTATGGGGCTTCCATCTCACGAACAATTGCCTCCAAGTAGATTCCGCTTTTCAGCTCCCCTTTGGCGAATTTCTTACAAAGAAAATTCTTCATCTTGAAACACTCATGCATGGCATGGCTGTTGCATTTGTGCAACTCACAATAGGCATATGGGTCGCTACCTAGCATACGCAGTCCATTTTTGCTCTCCTGCTTCCGCCCCCTTTCTTCACATTGTACGAGTGAGATCCCTTAGAGCCTCCTCGAAATTCTTTGCCCTCTTTTTTTCTCGAATTTCTTCAGCAGGAAGGTAGACTCGGAGGCTCCTATTACATCTTTGAATTTTTTGGAGAGAGAAACTTTCTCCTCTTCGACGATCATCCAATTTGAAGAGCGATGGAGAGCATCCTCACTCGTTTCCGGCTTGTGAATCTGATGACTCTGAAATTTCTTGTTTTTTACAAGTCATTTAGCATCAATTTTGATGTCTTTAGGCGTGCATACATCATATTTGTAGTTGATTTCAGTAAGTTTATGATTTTTAGGACTTTTGATTTAGAATTCGCTTATGCACGCATTTTGGAGATTTTTCAGGACTTTCATGAATTTTCATGAATATTTTGTGAGAATTCAGAAAAGCAGCACTTAACATGGAATGGAGCAGCACTGAGCGTGGAATGGACTGCACTAATCTGGATCAATTTAGCTTCAGCTGGATCAATCTCAGCTCACTCCTGCACTGATTCCAGATTGATCCTGCTACACCTATCTGGATCGATCCTAGCACCTATATGGATCGATCATGCAGCTCACTTCTGGATCGATCTTGTAGCTCACTCCTGGATCGATCCCAGCACATATCTAGATCGATCCCAGCACATGTCCAGATCGATCCTGCATCACTTCTGGATCGATCCCAGCACTTAACATCAGATCGATCTCGTTTAAGGCACAAACAAGCTAGATTGATCTCAAGCTTAACTTCTGGATCGATCCCGTTTAAGCATCCCCAGCTCAGATCGATCTTGCACATACCAAATCAAGTTAAACATGCTCCTACTCGACCAACTCAATTCCGAAGTGGATCTGACCCAAGATCCGAGCGAATGATTAGCTTTTGTCTTTAGTGCGATTTAGGGCTTTTCTCTGAACACTATAAAAGCCCTAACTCGCCTCCTTTTGCACAAGTCTTTTTTTCTTTCCTTTTTAGGTTTTAGTCTTAGGTTTTCATTCTCTTTGTTGTTTTTCATGTTCTTGGTTTAAAAACCCAGAATCTTTTAAGTTTGTGTTAATTTACTATTTTTCCTTTACTTTCTTGCTTAGCTTTAGGTTGTCGCTTATCTGGTGCATATTGATTTACGTTTTAACCTTTTAATATCCTGTTTTAGTTTGTTCTTCATCTATGATTTTACTGTATCATTGCTGTTCTTAGTTTCTAGGTTTAAGTTCTTGTTGTTCTTACTGTTCTTCATAGCTTCTCCTTAGATCCGCATGTTTAGCTTTGAAGTCATGATTTCTGTTTTCTCTGGTTTTAATTCCATGAGTAGTGAGTAGTTCCTGAAGTTCCTGAGGATGGGGTAGACTAAGGGTGATGTCCTGATCTTACCTTAGCACTTAAGCTTGTTTGTTATAAATAACTTATGTTTCACCTGCACATAATGCTGATTGTATTCTTCCTGACCTGTTGAAACCCGCCTTTAGGCTCTTCAACACTTGACCGTGATTAATTAAAGATGTCTGGAACTAGGTGATTTCAGAGATTAGCTAATCCTTACCTGACGCTTAGATTCTTAGGATATTCATCTCAGCCTAAGAGGTTAGAGTTTTAGGAGGCTTTTGGCTTTGGTAGGTTGATTCTTCATGCCTGCTTAGTAGTGTACTGTTAACGGAAGTTAGGTCTGGTGATTGCTCGGCTTGAGACCATTTACCAAGGGATTGGACTTGGTTGCATATGAATCTATCGTCTAGGGATATCTCATTGTTTTGAGGTATGTTAGGTGCTTAGGTAGATTGGGACGGATCTCTGGTTGATTATTCTTAGTCCTCAGGAACTGCTTCACATTTTTTTACATCTTTCACTCTCTCTGCTTTTACTCTGTTTTTGCATTTTAGTCTTCTATGCTTCTTTTTCTGTTAATGCACTTTACTTCCAGCATGTTCACTACACTTAAGACATATTAGTAAACAACTCTTTTTACTGTTTAGCTTGACTTTGAAGCATCCATTGCAATTAAGATTGTTAGTACTCACCTAATTGGATTGATAACCCATGTATACTACAATGATGGGGAATATATACCCTTTAGGAATGAAAAATCCTACTATCAATTGGGCGTCGTTGCCATTTGGGTGTTGTTACTACATTCTGGATTTTGGATCTTTTAAGATCAAGCTTATTTTACTTATTTACTTACCTGTTTACCTTTGTTTGCTTTGTTTTCAGGTACCTTTTTAGCAGTGTATGAACCTGAGAAGCAGAGGACCAACACACTTGATTCCTCTCGTTGACGACATCAGAGCTCTTGAACGAGAACACTCTCGGGGAAGACGTGAACACGAACATGCAGAACACTTGAGACGGTTGGACTTACAAATGGCAGACAACGCTGACAGAGACAACCAGCACACTATAGGTGTTGGTGACAACCCCAACACTCACACCATCAGACATGGAATCAATCCACATGCAGTTCAAAACAAAAACTTCGAGATCAAGCATAATCTCATTGCAATGGCAATGGTGCAAAGCAACAAGTTCCATGGTCTACCAATGTAAGATCCACTGGATCACCTTGACGAGTTTGATCGGTTTTGCAGCCTCACGAAGATAAATGGTGTGAGTGAAGACACTTTCAAATTACGCCTCTTCCCTTTCTCTTTGGGAGAGAAGGCACACCAATGGGAGAAGTCACTCCCCAGGAACTCCATCACTACATGGGATGCTTGCAAGAAGGCATTCCTTGCAAAGTTCTTCTCAACTTCCTGAACAGCACGTCTGAGGAATGACATTTCAGGCATTGCACAGAAGAATGCTGAAATCTTCTCTGAGGCATGGGAGCCCTTCAAGAACTACACAATGCAATGCCCCATTATGGTGCCTTGCCCAAGATTAGGTGCCTTCCCCAAGATTAGAATGCTGCTAGATACAGCGAGCAATGGAAACTTCCCAACAAAAGTGTGGATGAAGGATGGGAGTTGGTAGAGTACCTTGCCTAGTCTGATGGGATTTACAATGAAGACTATGACAGAACACCTCGAGGTAGTTCTACTTCTGATGATAACACCAAGAAGGAGATCAAGGCACTGAATGAGAAGCTAGACAGGTTACTCCTGGGTGAACAACATCAAGTTCACTTCATCTCTGATGAGGAATAACTTCAGATTCAAGCTGCTGAAGCTCAACATCAAGAAGAACTGTGCTATGTTTAGAACCAAGGGGGTTACAATAAGGGATACTTCAGCTACTCTAACAACCATGGTCTTTCTTACAGAAGCAACAACGTTGCTAACCCACAAGACCAAGTGTACCCACCTCAACAAAAGAAGAACTTTCAACCTTTGAACAACTACAACCAGAACAGAGGTTACTTCCCAAAGCAGCAACAACATAATGGTTTTCAACAACCACAACAGCAACCTACTGGTACACCTCCTGGTTTCACATCTAACCAACCTCCTACTCAACCTTTCAACATTGAAGCTATGTTACAGCAGCTCCTACAAGGCCAAGCTACTTATGCAATGGAGACATCAAAGAAGTTTGGTGAAATCCAACACAAGATGGATACATCCTTCAGTGCAATCTACTCAAAGATCGAAACTCTCAACTCCAGGATCACCAATCTCGAAGGAAAAACTGCATCAACTTCAACTTATGGGAATGGTCATCTCCCAGGAAAATCTGTGCAAAACCCAAAAGAATATGCTAACATCAATGCCATTTATCTCCAGCAGACAACTTCTACTCCTACTCCAACTTACCCTCTTATCTGCACTAAGGACAGTGTGGTTCTAGTTGGGGGGTCGTGTTTAAAAGAAGCTGAAGAAGAAGAAAAACCTGCAATAATTGATTCACATAAGCCATTACAACCTCCACCATAATTGATCACCAAACCACCTCCTGCTGAACAACCATCTGTAACACAACAGAAGGATGCACCCTTCATTCCACCACCATATGTTCCCAGGTTTCCTTTCCCTTCTAAATTCAAGAAAGAGATCATGGCAAAATACCCAGAGGTTTTTGCAAAACCCATAAGTGAAGAGGTAGCTCGAGAAGTGCTGGAATCACATGAAGAATGCAATTCCTTGATAACGACGAAGCAAGAAGATCCTGGTTCATTCACATTACCTTGCTCACTAGGACCCTTAACTTTTGATGAATGCCTTTGTGACTTGGGAGCTTCCATTAACCTTATTCCCATTTCCACTGCCAAGAAGCTAGGATTCGATGAGTTCAAGACTTCAAACATAACTTTGTTGATGGCGGACAGATCGGTTAGGCATCATGTTGGTCTCTTAGAGAACTAACCTATCAAAATCAAAGATGCAACAATACTCACAGACTTTATGGTATTGAAGATGGATGAAGAGCCTAAGGATCCATTGATCTTTGGAAGACCGTTCCTAGCAATGGTTGGAGCTGTAATCAATGTCAAGAAAGGTCACATAAGCTGAACATAGGGAGACGACCAAAAATGATTTTCAACATCGGGACTAAAACCAAGGATCTCACTGCCCAAAGTCTGTTGTTCTCTGTGAAGGAACTGAATGAAGACAATCCAAAGAATGGGTACTCAAGAGTTGAAGAAATTGAAGATGGATTGGGAAAGCAATCAACAAGGTCTGGAATGCACAATGAAATCTTAAAGCCTGTTAAAGAACCATATAAAGAAGTTTCAGAGGAGTCAAAAGAAATTAGGACATTAGAAATGTCAAAAGCTGAAGACAACCTGAAGGATCCAGGAAAAGGAAGTCCTAAATTCAAACCTCAACCTGAGCATATACCACCTCAGAAACAACCTCCGGACATTCCAATCCTTGAAAATATCTGCAACCTCATACCCGAAGCTTAGAAATCAAGAATGGAGAGCAACTGTTCTTAGTTAGCAAAAGTTTCAAGTATTATTTGGGGAATGGGGATCCACTATGTTCTAAGAGCTTCATGATCAAAGAAGTACTTTCTAAGGAAGACATCATACTTGCTGTGGAAGTTGATGAAAAGCCCAAGCCGAACTTCAAGGTTGATAAGAACTATGACAAAGGAGCTTTCTCAAAAAAGAACTTGGTTCTCTTCGGAGAACCGTCTCAGGGTCATTAATCGTAAAAACAGGAAGTCAAGCTTAGTGACTTAAAACAAACTCACTTGGGAGGAAGTCCCATGTCTATCTCTGTTCATATTATTTTCAATGCTTCTCAAATTTTAGTACTTGGTTTAATGCAATTTAGTGTTCAATTGGTTTTGGTGTTTTAGGTACTTACCGGATGAGATTCGGGAATTTTGCAAGGCGAAAGAAGTGGGACTTGAACAAGATGCACTTTCAAAACATGTGGATTGATGAGAGCTCGAATCACGGATCGATACAAACCATGGCCACGATCGATTCTATTTTTCAACGATATGATTGATCCATGCTTGCTTAGGATCGATCCACCTACAACACATGCTCGATCCAAAATGTGGTCATGATCGATCTGAAGCATGTTCGGGATCGATCCAATATTCAACAATGATCTATCCGCACCTCAACACCAAGATCGATCCATGCGTTCAACCCATCATCAAACCGTCCTATGAAGTCGTGATCGAACCAAGCAAAGCACATTCGAACCGTTTGGAGGATTGATTAAATTTGAACTAAGCTCATCTCACTCAAAGATAAAGGATCATCTCCACTTGCCCACTTGCCTCCTTTACCCCATGGACAAAAGATCACCTCCATCACCTCTCTTATAAAATCACTACTAAATGAAATGTCTACTCAAGCTTTCCAAGATTCCCTTACACACCCACACCCCAATGTCCCCTCCTTAATCCTCCTCCACATGCACCATCTTTACTCCTCCACCACAACCTTCCACTCACCACTACCTCATCTAAAATCGCACCACACCCCTATATTAAGAGAGTATCTCTCACCCTTTCTCTCATCTACTTCACAACTACTCTCTCTCTAAAACATTGGTTTCTCCAAGGCATTTCAAATAAGTAGCATTTCTCTCAAAAGGATTTCTCAATAAGCTCTAAACAATTGCAAAAATTGGTTTCACTCTTCAACTTTTTCGAACTTCATATTTTAAACTCTCTTATCGGATTCAACTTAATTTTTGCAATCAAAATCGGTTTCGTTCTACCATAACCAAAAATGTTTTTGTTAAACCAATTTTATCTTGTAAAAATCAATTTGAACTAAGGGTGAAGAAGAAGTGACTAAACCATGAATTTAACTTGTTGATTGTTTGAGTAATTTGTGTACCCACTCTATTTTTGAGAATGCACATTTAGCACTTGTTGAACTCTTTAAGGCGCTTTGAACATTACTCACAAAACTTTCACTTCTATGTTGACCTTTCAGGATTACAATGTCGCATATTGGTATGATCAGCCGTTCAGAGAGACAATCGGTTGAAGAAATATATGGGAGATTAATGCAACTGGACTTCACGGGATCAACGTTTCCTGATGTCGAGACTCTGAGAACTCTTGACATCCAGCAGGAGGTCCAAGACATATTGGGGATGATGATGATATCAACCATGGTCACCCATAATCATGAAGCATACAGGGAGGAGACTTGCATGTTCCTAGCATCCCTAGAGGTCACCTACTGTTTTGAAGATGATGTCGTTAATAACACTATTGGAGGTTTTATAACATTCAAACCCTTGGATGGGGAAACCAAGAGTGTCACTTTCGGAGATCTATGGGGCATCTACGGTTTTATGTGTATAAAGTATCAACCAAATGATTTCGAAGATGCTCAAGAGGAATTAGAGTTTATTTGGGATGAGTTAGCAGAAGACGATTTTCGCCAGGGATAGACCAAAAGCTCTAGCATCCGCCACCCAACGGTCAGATATGTGCAACAGATTCTAGCTCATTCGTTCTACGCTAGGAAGGACACTAACATGGTAATCATTGAAGAGATAAAGTACATGCGCCTGGGAGTCGCTCATCGAATCCGTAACTCCTTGCACAACCAGAACTTGTTTCCCTACCTAGCTCGACTAAGATCCTGCCCGCTCAAACTATTCTTGGAACAATTGCTGACATACAAGAACCCCAACCGGGGAATGGTAGGACGGATGAGACCAGAGTTAAGCATCAGAGGGTGGATAATGCCAATTTTTAAGAGACTTCGAATAAGATCTAGGGGACGCACTTACCCATCGAGACTAATGAACATTGATTACTTAGCAGAAACGCGGTTCATAATTGGGAGTCTGAACTCCCAATTTTGCTATCTTTTCTAGCTGGACTTCCAAAGGCTAGGGATTTTCTTACTTTCCGACCGCAGATGGATCACCTTTGATAGAGACGAAAATCTCGAGTTCTGTCATAGCATCTATGATTTAAGGGTGATTATCTCACAAATGACGCCCATGGGATCAGCCGTGAACTCCTTCTCGAACCTCTACCTAGATGACTAGGGTAACTGAGGTCCATCCCAATCCCCTCCTTTATTGTATAATCCATCCAATATGCTTTATATCTAGTATGCTATGTCTGCTTGTTGCTTCCGCTTGCTCTTTATGTTTCAAGTTTTTTTTTAATGTTTTCAATATCCTGTCCTTCCTTGAGTCCAATTCTAAACTTGGTTTACACAAAGACTGTGTAATTCAAGTTTGGGGGAAGATTCAGAGGACCCTGCTATTAATGAAAAATTTCTTTGTTTTTTCCTTTGTCTCCACTTTGCATTGCATTCACATAGCATCCATAGCATCGAAAAACCAACAAAACTTGAAATTTTTTCAAAAATGTTTCTTCGAAAATAGAGTGTCATTGTAGTTGCATTTCATGTAGTTTCATATAGGATGTTGCATTTCATGTAGTTGCACACATATAGGGAACTAGGAAGGTGATAACCTTGTAAGTATGTTGTTTTCTCAGAAAGTGTTTGTGTCCTGGTTGTTAGTTGTCTAATGCATCGTGAAATTGTCTGGCGTAAAACTGCACCTTGCTTGGAATGTGAACTTTCATGATCATTTGTCTCCTAAAGCATGTTGTGATTTGAAGTCTGTTCCTTTATATTAGAACTTGAATGTTTAAATATCATATTTGTGTGTTGAATATGAACTCATGGATAGCATATACATATTTGGGTTATCTTCTACCTTTTATCACTCTTGTTAACCCAAGTAGAATTCCCACCTTTGAACCTTACCTTCTTTCAAACTCTGAATTTACTACTGAGTGGCAGGACTTTTATGGAATGAGCTTGGTAAAACGTGTTAGGTTCGAACTAACAGGAATAGGATCTCATGTAGTTATAGTCCACGCTTTTTGGACTAGATAGGATTAGGTGGGATTCAAATTTTAATGTTGGTTTAGGTGGAAACGAATGAAAAGGGTATTGGTAGTTGGTAAAAAGGGAAGTGTTGAGAAAGAACCTTAGGAGATAAAATGGAAAAGAATCAAAACATGCTAGTGAAAAGTTTGGGGGAACAATAGTATGCAAAAGAAGTATGGCTAGTGAAAAGTTAGAGAAAGTATATGACAATGATTTAAAAAGGGTAAAACCCAAGATGTAGTGTAAACAAAAAGGTCTAAAGCCATAAGTGTTTTAAGTAAGTAAGTTCCTGAAATAGCTAGCAACATCTAAAAAGGAAGTCTCTCCTAAGGGTATCAAAGAAAAGATGGAAAATGGGAATGTGAAGGGGTATGATCACTCTGAGTTTCAAAAGGGTAGAACTAGAACTCCTTACTGGGTAGAATTAGGAAACTTAGACTTCATTATAATTGGGTAGATGGGGTTCTATTTCTGTATGCATCTAAGTGTTCTTACCTTTAGCCTTCGCTAAAGCTCATTCCCTTTTGAGAGAACCCTTGTTTTGAATTACTAACCACTGCATGAAGGGGTCATCTTTACTCCTTAACATGTCCTTGACCAAATGAGTTCATTGAAGGCATATGACTTGATCCATGGTTCCTGATTAATGAATATTAAAGGACGAAACGAATTTGAATGCATTGTGGAAGTTGGAATTGGTCTGTGATGAAATGTGATGAGTATGGATAAAGTTTTTAAGTAGGATAAGCTTAGGACTGCATTCTAGAACTAGTAACCAGGACATTGCAACATGTTTTGGTTATGAGTTCCTACTTTCAAACCTCACTCCCATACTTCTGAATTACTTTCTTGAGGGCAAGCAAGGCTTTAGTTTGGGGGAGTTGATGACTCTGAAATTTCATGGTTTTTACAAGTCGTTTAGCATCAATTTTGAGGTCTTTAGGCGTGCATACATCACATTTGTAGTTGATTTTAGTAAGTTTATGATTTTTAGGACTTTTCCATTAGAATTCGCATAGGCACGCATTTTGGAGATTTTTCATGACTTTCAGGAGTTTTCAGGAAGATTTTATGAGAATTCAGAAAACCAGCACTTATCATGGAATGGAGCAGCACTTAGGGTGAAATGGACTGGCACTAATCTGGATTGATCTCAGCTCACTCCTGCACTGATTCCAGATTGATCCCGCAGCACCTATCTAGATCGATCCCACCACCTATCTGGATCGATCCTACAGCTCACTTCTGGATCGATCTTGCAGCTCACGCCTGGATCGATCCCAGCACATGTCTAGATCGATCCTGCATCACTAATGGATCGATCCCAACACTCAACATCAGATCGATCTCGTTCAAGGCACAAACAAGCTGGATAAACTTCAAGATCAACTTTTGGATCGATCCCGTTCAAGCGTCCCCAGCTCAGATCGATCTTGCACTTACCAACTTGAGTTAAACACACTCCGACCCGACCAACTCAATTCCGAAGTGGACTTGACCCAAGATCCGAGCCAATGATTAGCTTTTGTCTTTAGTGCAATTTAGGACTTTTCTCTGAACACTATAAAGGCCCTAACTCGCCTTCTTTTGCACAAGTCTTGTTTTTCTTTCCTTTTTAGGTTTTAGTCTTAGGTTTTCATTCTCTTTGTTGTTCTTCATGTTGTTGGTGTAAAACCCAAAATCTTTTAAATTTGTGTTAATCTACTATTTTTCCTTTACTTTCTTGCTTAGATTTAGGTTATTGCTTATTTGGTGCATATTGATTTACGTTTTAAGCTTTTAATCTCCTGTTTTAGTTTGTTCTTCATCTCTGTATTTACTGTTTCATTGCTGTTCTTAGTTTCTGGGTTTGAATTCTTGATGTTCTTACTGTTCTTCATAGGTTCTCCTTAGATCCGCATGTTTAGCTTTGAAGTCATGATTTTTGTTTTCTCCGTTTGTACTTCCATGAGTAGTGAATAGTTCATGAAGTTCCTGAGGATGGAGTAGACTACGGGTGATGTCCTGATCTTACCTTAGCACTTAAGCTTGTTTGTTATAAATATCTTCTGTTTCACCTACACCTAATGATGATTGTATTCTTCTTGACCCGTTGAAACCCGCTCTTAGGCTCTTCAACACTTGACTGTGATTCATTCAACATGTCTGGAACTAGGTGATTTCATAGATTATCTAATCCTTACCTGACACTTAGATGCTTAGGATATTCATCTCAGCCTAAGAGGTTAGAGTTTTAGGAGGCTTTTTGGCTTTGGTAGATTGATTCTTCATGCCTGCGTAGTAGTGTACCGTTAACGGAAGTTAGGTCTGGTGATTGCTCGGCTTGAGACCATTTACCAAGGGATTGGACTTGGTTGCATATGAATATATTGTCTAGGGATAGCTCATTGTTTTGAGGTATGTTAGGTTCTTAGGTAGATTGGGACGGATCTCTAGTTGATTATCCTTAGTCCTCAGGAACTGCTTCACATTTGTTTACATCTTTCACTCTCTCTGCTTTTACTCTGTTTTTGCATTTTAGTCTTCTATGCTTCTTTTTCTCTTAATGCAATTTACTTTCAGCATGTTCACTGCACTTAGGACCTGTTAGTAAACCACCCTTTCTAATGTTTAGCTTGACTTTGAAGCATCCATTGCAATTCAGATTGTTAGTACTCACTTGATTGGATTGATAACCCATCTATACTACAATGATGGGGAATTGATACCCTTTAGGACTGAAAAATCCTACTATCAAAATCTTCAGATCGAAACGGAAAAGGGAGTCATGCCAGAGTCTGTGTTTGAGTGCAGCTAAGGCCGTCGACTCACTTACGCCAAACACCTTCGCTTTGACGCCCTTGAACCGGTCAATAAAACTTCAGAGTGATTCGTTCGGACCTTGACTTAGAGTCCAAAGGTAGGCATCTGAGGTTCCTGTGTCCAAGAAAATGGAATAGTGCTTCAGAAATGCTGTAGACAACTGTGTAAAGCTGTCAATCGAATCCCCCTCGAGCTGGGAAAACCACTCGAGAGCCGATCCTGTCAAATTTTTGACGAAGAGTCTACAGTACCCTGCATCTTTCTCCCCTTCGCTAAAGTGTGCTCTAGTGATGTTAATCCTGAAGGTTGTCATGTGCGCCTTTGGATCCGACTTCCCTTTGTAAATAGGGAGTCTTAGCTTTCCGGTGTCTCTTAACCGTGTGTTTGCAATATGTGCGGTGAAAGGAGTCCTCTCTGTCTCTGCGATCACGCGATCGATCTTCTGGGCTGCGCTTGCGACTCGTTGGACCTTTGATGTCACCGTGAGGAGTTCAGCATTCGCCTTATCAATAGATCTTAAGAGCACATCATACTCGCGATCCCTTTGCTCGTGTGAACCCCTTCCCATGTTGTCTTCGTCTATCCTGACGAAGCTTAGAGTGTGCAGCTCTCTAGAGTCTCCCTGAGTTCTTTGGTTCCCAGCTCTCCGGTTCGCATCCAGCAAACTCTCATTTCTCTGCTGCAAGGGCGGAAGGTCCTCGGCTCTCCTGCTCGAATCCAGTTGCTCGTTTCTTCTCCAGTTTGGACCCATAGGGTCACCAGCTCTCTGGTTTGGTGTCCAGTGAGTTATCGCCTCTCCGCTGCAAGGGCGGGACGTCCTCAGCTCTCCTGCTTGATTCAAGTGGATCATTACTTCTCCAGTTCGGACCCGTAGGGTCACCAGCTCTCCGATTCGGGTCCAGCAAGCTGTCGCCTCTCCACTGCGAGGATAGGACGTCCTCATCTCTCCTGCTCGGATCCAAGATCCTGTCAGTTCTTCTGTTCGGGTTCGAAGAATTGCCAGCTCTCCAGTTAGCATCCAGAGAGCTCTCTCCTCCGAATCCGCCACCTCCTGTGTTCTCCGAGATCAAGACCATCGGTTCGGTTCTCCCCATCAGGTTCATCAGAGCTCCAAGGCGAACCTCCAGATCTGACTGGACATTCGTCAAGGTCATGAGCCGGGTCGTCACATGTTTCTCATGGTTGTTGAAGCGAGCGATGAGCGCTTCGCTTGACTCTTTCTGCTTCTCAGCAGATGCCACTAGCGTCGCGAACATCATCTATAGCTCTGTTAAGGAGTCCTGGTTCACAACTGAGGCCTCATTGGTGTCTCCATTCTTATTCTAGTCAGAGTTAACGTTCTTCAGCAAATTCGCCTAGATGTTTCCTTCTCTCCCCACAGTCGGCGCTAAAATGTGAGAGCAGAATCTCTCACACCGAAAAATATGAAAAAGTGTAAAAGTGGTTGCAAAATTTGTGTTTTTATTGATGAATTCTCTGAATTACAATTTTCCTAATGTTTACAAATAAATTTTTGGAACCCCTAAATTTGTGAACCACCCCCTTATTTATAATGCTGGTGTCATTAATGCGCTCTCATCAATAGCATTTATTGTAGAGATTTCCTTTTGAATTCCCTCTCGTAAGTTCAAATCTCGCCATAAATGAGGCGCAATTTTTGTGGTCAGCATGGGAGCATTGACTATTCCTGTGCGCTTCAGGTCAGCTCTCCGCCTTCGCGAGCTCTCCCTCTTCGCGAGCTTTCCGCCTTCCCGAGCTCTCCCTCTTCGCGAGCTTTCCGTCTTCGTGAGTTCTCCCTCTTCACGGGCTCTCCCTCTTCACGAGCTCTCTCTCTCTCTCTCTCTCTCTCTCTCTCTCTCTCTCTCTCTCTCTCTCTCTCTCTCTCTCTCTCTCTCTCTCTCTCTCTCTCTCTCTCTCTTCGCGAGCTCTATTTCGGGCTCATTTCCCGTAAGTGGGACTGGGGAAGCCCATTTACTTACCGAGCCGGATCAAATTCCGAGAATCTGATCTGGGGGAATTTATATTCCCACAGTTAGTATTATCAAATGTAATTATGACACGGTAATTGATGTGCATCGTCACTATCTAGAAATTGGATGGATTATACGTGATCACCAGGGTGACTTGTTTCACTGTAGTATGGCTGGTCAAGATCACATAAAATCCACAACAGTTGAAAATGAGTTTGCTGGTCTCTTATTTGCGATTCAAATGGCATGGAATCTGGGGTACAAAAATATCTTGTTTGGAGGAGATAACCTCCAAGTCACTGAAATATTATAGGGAATGAGGAACAATCTCAAAATTCAACCTTATGTGGACTCATTTTAGCAATGGACATCATGCTTTACTTATATGAAGAATCTCTTCCAGAAGCGTAGTGGCAATCACTGTGTGGACTGCCTTGCCAAAAAGGCTTTAACTCTCATTTAGTTATCTATTTTATTTGATTATTGTCCAGACTTTCTACTTTCGTGTATCGAATGTTTAAAACTTAGTTATAAATAAAGAAATGATGTTCCAAAAAAAAAAACAGAGAAGACGTTAAAGAACGGTGATTAACCAAAAAATAATAACATAGAGACATTTCTCTAATCGTTATTATTCAGTAATATAATACGAAGCATACCATAAAATAATTGTTTTAGAATAACTTTATAAACGAAGAGACAAAAAGATTACCGCAGTATAAAACTCTACTTTTATAATTTCTATTTATAAAATCTAATTTCCAAGATTATCTAAAATTATTTTAATTCAACTATGAACTCTTTTTTAAAGAAAAAGATAGAAACACTAATCTTAATCCATTGTTTTGAGATGTTTTGCAACCAAATTTTTAGTCAATTGATGTTTTATCTCCTTAGACCTTTTTATTACTTTTCAACGTGTGTTCTTTGATGGAGAAAAACACATCTATTATAGTCTCCTTCACTTTGTCGAAGTTTTTGTTTTTGTTTTTATAGTGTAGCTTGTGATATTAATTGTGACATTATATCACACACAAGAAACTCCAAAACTCAAACATAATTTTCATAACTTTAACTTGCGTAAATAGAAAACGTAAACATAATGATGAAGAGGAGACACTTTAACTTGGTAAAGGGAGAGGGTTATCAATACACCCGAATTTTAATGACTTTTATCTAAAACCGATCGATCACGGTGTCGTCTTTAATATTAGAATCTTTAACTTTAATATGAACTTGATCTTCATAATTAAACCGTAAGACACATATGTCACATAAGAATAAATATTCTTACATTCTCCCACTTGAAAATTGTGTCGAACCAATTATTTAATAACTTTAATGTAAACTTCTATATCAAGTTCAATTAGCTTTAAAAATCAGAATTGATCGTTAAGTGATATGGTTTCTTCCTTGTATGAAAAATCAATTCTAATTTCGTATTGTCCTCTATATTTAGAAAAAATTTAATTCTTAAAATTTATATGTTATCCATAACCATAAATGTATTTGCATACTTTAATGATAACATATTTAATAAAATAAAAACTTAACAAGAAGTGAATTCATAGGGTCGTACACATAATGAGCATGCGGTAACTAGAATAGCAAGGCTTTATCTATAACACCCATATGCTATACATGGCCAATGAACGCCTTAGGTGATAATCCTTTTGTTAACAGATCCGCTACCATCATATCCGTCCTAATATGCTCAAAAGACACTTTATGTTTATGTACTTCTTCTTTGACAGAAAAGTATTTTAACTCCATGTACTTAACACCCTTCGAGTACATGTCATTCTTTGAAGACTATTGCAGAATTATCACAAAATATTTTCAGCGGCTTAGCTATACTATTGACAATCCCAAGCCTTGAGATAAAGTTCCGCAACCACAATCCCTGAGATAAAGTTCTGCAGCCACAATGCTTGAATTATGACCTCAAAGTATGCCAAAAATTTAGCCTCCATAGTGGAAGTAGCAATGGCAGTCTGTTTTCCACTCTTCCATGATATTTCTCCCTCGGATAATAGGAACAAATAACTAAACATTTATTTCCTACTATCAACGCATCCGACATAATCCGAATCTGAATATCCAATAACCTTTAGGTGATCAGATCTCCGGTACATAAGCATGCTCTTTGGTGCCTTGCAAGTACCTGAGAACCTTCTTTGCAGCTTTCCAGTTGTCCATTACTTTGATATCAACCCAACATACCAACAACAAAGTTGATATCTGATCGAGTACGTGTCTGAACATAGTTTAGACTCCCAACCACTGATGCATAGGGATTCTTTCCATTTCTTTATGCTCCATTTCATTTTGTTGGACATTTCGTTTTCCTGAATTTATCCCCCTCCTGAATTGGAGCTTTCCCTGCAGAGCATTTGTCTATTTTATATATCTCTAAAATCTTATTGATATATCCTTTCTGAGACAGACTTAACAATCTTTGTGATTTATCTTGAATTATTTCTATTCCGATCACTTAAGATGCCTCACCCATATCTTTCATTTCAAAGTTCTTAAAGAGATATTTCTTTATATCATGTAGCATGCACATGTCGTTTGCTGCAAGAAAAATATTATCAACATAAGACGAAAATCACAAATTTTATCCCATTGACCTTAATGTAGATACATCGATCAATGATGATTTCTACAAAACCGTATGACATGATAACATCATTGAACTTAAAATACCACTGTATGGAAGGTTTTTTAGTCCATATATTAACTTTCTCAGCTTACACACCATATTTTCCTTTCCTATGGCCACAAACCTCCAAGTTGGTTCATATTTCCTCATCAAGCTCATCATTCAGAAAGGCGGTTTTCACATCTATTTGGTGAAGCTCAAGATTATAATGCGCGACCAAAGCCAAAAAATTCCTAAGAGAATGCTTTTTAGATACTGGAGATAATGTTTCTCTGTAGTCAATGCCATCTTTTTGGGTGAAACCATAAGAAACAAGACGAGCCTTATATTTTTAAATATTACTTTTTGAGTCACATTTTTTTCTTAATACCCATTTAGAACCAACGATTTTGAAACTGTCGGGAAACTTTACTAAGTCCCATAATTTATTATCACCCATAGATTTTGTTTCTTCTTTTGCGTCATGTAACCAATTTTCATAATTGTCACTTTCCATGGCTTTTCTCAATGAGATCGGATATTCATCAATGCTTATGTCACATTCACTTTCAATAGCATAAACCATACAATCATTAGATATGACAGATTGTCTTTATCTTTCAGATGGCCTTAATTGCATTTGTGGCACACTATTCTCTTCTTGAATTGTGAGAGGTTCATTAATTGTATTTTCGACTATAGGGATTGGTACATCATTATGTTGTTCTATTGTCTCAGATATTTTTGGTAAAACAATAAGAACAACTACCTCAGGTGAAACTATAGGTTAAGAAACTTCAACCTGAACTTCTTTAATGTCCACCTTACGTGTGTCACCACTCCCACTAGTTTATCAATTTTCAAAGAACCTAGCATTCTCGACTCAACTATTCTCATACTATGGTTAGGACAATAAAATATATACCCCTTCTATTTTTCAAGATAGCCAATGAAAAATCCACTTACAATCCTTGAATCTAGTTTCTTTTTATGTGGGCTATATAACCTTACTTCTGCTTGGCAGCCCCATAAACGAAGATGTCTTAAACTAGGATTCCTTCATGTCCATAATTCATAAGGGTTCTTAGGAACTGCCTTACTAGGAACATGATTTAAAACACATGTTGCAGACTTTAATGCATATATCCGCAAAGAAGGAGATAATGAACAATTACTTAACATGCTCCTAACCATATCCATTAAAGTACAATTCTGCCTTTCAGCTACATCGTTTTGTTGAGAAGTACCAGGCATTGTATATTTTGCACAAATGTCTTTCCTTTCAAGTAACTTTGCAAATGGACCAGGACATTTTCCATTTTCATTGAACTTCCCGTAAAACTCACCACCCCTATCAGATCTCACAACCTTTACTTTTGTATCTAACTACCTTTCCACCTCATCAATGAACACCTCTAGGAAATTTACAGACTTGGAATTTTCATGCAGTAGATATGTGTATCGATACCGTGAGTAATCATCAATAATAGTGATAAAATATATTTCACCGCTGCACGAAGGAGCATCTAAAGAGCCACATATGTCAGCGTGAATTATTCAAGAAGCTGAGAGCTTCTTGTGGCATGTTTTTTCATAGTATGTTTGGTCTGCTTTTCTTTAATGCAATATATACAAACATTTAAGTCACTAAAATTCAATTGAGGAAGAATTTCATTTTTTACCGACCTCGTAATCCTTTCTTTGGAAATATGACCCAATCTCTAATGCCACAAATAAGTAGAATTTTCATCAGATGCACTATGTTTGATGCCTTGACTTTCAATATTATATGAGGATTCTGAAAACTTTGCATCAAGATTGAACCGATAAATTAAATCAAATAAAGTACCACTACCATAAAAATACTCATTTCGATACAATGCGAAAACACCATGTCCAATCTTAAAATCAAATCCTAAATTATCTAGTCTATTTATGGAAACGATATTTCTAGAACATTCAGGCACATAAAGACACTTTTCAAGATCCACATAACATTTAATGTCTAAGATCAATATGTAAGTCTCAATTCCTTTAATTAGTGCCTTTATTTGGTTCTTCTGAACAAGTACTGTTCAACTCCTCTTATGGGCTGGATTAAACTGAATCCCTATTTAGTATGAGAAACATGAGTAGTAGTACCAAAATCTAACCACGAGATATTATTAGGCACTTCTATATGGTTCAGTTTAGAGCAAACAAAGTTTTGATGTTTACCTTTCTTTTCGAACCATGCCTTTCTTTTCAGACAATCTTTCTTGAAGTGTCCCATTTTCTTGCAAAAGAAACACTTCATTTCCTTTTTAATTTGGCATTCGGGCTCTTTAAAAAAAAATTTCCTTTTTCTTGTCCTTTCTATTAGTTTTTTATTTCCAGCTGCTAGCACTTCAAAGACCTACACGGTTATCAACTTGGTCATTCATTTTCTTTAATCTCCCTTCCTCTTGAACAAGCATACCCTTTAGTTCCTTAAAGTTCCATTTATCTTTGGTGGTGTTGTAATTCACCTAGAACTGGCTAAACTCCACAGGACGAGAGCTCATTATGAATTGAAGCAAGAACTGCTCATTAACCTCCATTTCCAAGGTTGATAACTTTGCAGCCAAGTTAGACATGTACATCACATGATCATGGACTGGGTGAGACTAGTAAAAAAAATTTAGTCAGCTCATTCATAAGCTTCTTACAATTGACTTCTCCACCAATTCTGATTATGAATACTCAATTTTCTCTATGAATTCCCTTGCTTTCTCTGTCTTAAGCATAAATGGCTTAACACTTTCTGCCATAGTTAACCTCGTTAAGTTCAAGCTCAGCCTGTTAGATCTCTCCCAAGTCTCATATAGAGACTTTTCATACTTGAAGCTATCTTCCGTAGTGGCTGAGGGTTCCTCGTATGTTAGTATTGCAAGGTCCAATGCCTTTATACCAAGCAAAAATTGGATCTGTTCGGACCACTCAGCATAATTGAATTTCATGACAGAGTTAGCAGATGCAAACAAATTCGAGAAAGATGCACATTTATACATGCTTAGCCCATTAATGCTTTGAGACATTTGTACAGATTTATATACTCTAGATTAGATTTTATAGCATGTGTTTCAGCAACCTTTGGAAAATACTTAAACATAAGCACTTTCAGTGATGCTAATTTTTATATATACTTTCATAATTAATGGAATAAAAAATAAGTCAAATAAATATGCTACCTTTGGGTATACATATTATCGACTATCTTGAGAAGCGATTAATTCTTTACATATTACTAACTATATTCAATGATCCACGTTTGGGTGATCTCCTGTCATATAATTAATAAAATAATTGATCAATCTTAACTTTAATGTCATTTTAGCAACTCTTAATCATGATTAATTAATAAATCTTTTAGTTTTTAATGTTTATGTGTAATGTGACAAGACCACTTTGGTAACTAACATGTCACATACAAAATAAACATTAAACTTTAATGGATAAAATAATAAAAATATGTTTATCATTTATTTATGTTTTTGTGCACCAAGTTTTCATTAAAGCTAAGCGGTTACATAATAAGATGCATCATCGGACAGACAATGAAGTGCATACAAAATGGTCAACACATGACTCAAATTTCAAAAACTAAAAATAACCAAATTAAAGATAGATTGATAGAAAACCAGGAGATTAGTGAAACAGTTTAGTGCGATCAAACACTTGAATGACTCGAAGTCTTCTACTGAATCCTCGACTAGCTTGAGGGGAGTCAACATACATTGTAACTTTGAAAAACGATCCATAACTTCGGTCTTCAACAAGATGATAGCCGTTGCTTCTTTCGGTTCCGAGAAAACCAATGAAGAAAGCAATTTTGTTAAGGATTTGAAGGTTCTCTTTGGGTAGATCCCAAACAAGAGCTCATTCTCACAAACATGGAGTTTGAAGGTAGTATTCTCTCTTCTGACGAAAAATTTCTAGACTCTACACAATGTGAAGAATGTATGGGGCTTGACACGCTCTTAAAACAGACAATACAACCCGAAAGGAGATTCCAAAGAAACTCGTTATAAGTCTCAATTCCAACAAACTCCAACAGCCTCTCAAGATTATAATGAATGCCTTGAATGTGTTGAAGATGTAAGTATAGAGGAAACAACCAATGGTTTATTATTGCAATGGTGAATGGAAGAGCACTCTCTTTGCCAGCATTAAGAAAGAAAATACAATCAGGTTGGGACTTGGCAAAGGAGACGTAAATTATATCACTAGAGAACGTCGGGTGAAGAAAAATCTGAGCTAAAGCCGACTCAGTTACGACAATATGCATACTCCTCGGTGACCCAAAGACCAGTCTTGTTGCAGTAGGGCACAAAGCCAGCAGACGGATTGCCACCACCCTTCTAACCCGACAAGTGAAAACTAACCAATCATTTGTATGAATACTGATCCGAGCTAACTCAGAAAACACATAATCATACGACATTGAAAACCCATCACTGTCATCCATCATGGAAACACAACATACACTAGTTCTAACAATAACTAAATCAACAGAACCAGTTAGAAGGACATGATACCGCAAGCCTCCAACCGACTGATTATGATCAATTTTAGAGATTGAACAACATAGGCATTTAATCTCTGAAGGGTTGGGATTAGGAACCTCTTTACATGTAGATAGAATAAAACATAGTGAACCTTGATCCACGGCAAACGAGGTCAAATGAGAACCAATTAAAGGATCCCGATGGAGAGCAACCTTAACTTCCTCTAATCTACCAAACATGGTCTGAAAGCACACTAACATATATATCCACGAAAGTCTCAAATCCATCCATAAAGAGGAGTGAGACACGTAGCTGTGAAGAACAGAAGGCGACGATGGATGGCACAGGGGCCATAGACCAGGCAGGTAATACTAGAAAGAACAGTGTTGAATGCTCAGAAAAGACACGGATCTGGCGCAGGAGGAAACTTGTAGATATGAAAATTCTTTAAAAAACCAGACCGAAGCATCAACAGAGAGATCTTCGGCGGGCAAGACCAAGAAGTGACAAAATGATGGTAAGAGAGTTCTCTCCTGTACTTGAGACCTCTTGGGAGAGCACAATGACTCACCTTTAAGTCTCCGTCCGGAGAGAGATCCGTCGTCGGCTCGAGAAACGAAGAACAATCGACAGCAAGACAAAAGAGCCATGAATGCGTAGGGAACCGAGCAAAAATGAAAGTAGAGACAAAGGAAGCAGGGCGACGCCGACCAAGGCCGCCGTTGCAGGCGCCGCGGCAGTGCCAAGAAGGAAGCTTTGATAGTTAGGTTTTCCTTGGGTATCGTGCCCAAAAGAATAGATTGATTTTTTTGTTTTTTTAATTTGTATATAAACGATTTATATTAATTGTTATGTTATGATTTCATAACGTAATTTCCCATATCAATAAAATACAGTGGAAACATATTAAGATTAACCTTTCTTAATAACTTTAGTGGCATCGATTATTAAGCCAACAAATGCTTTAACGGTTCAGAACTTTTTACTTTTCCTACTTTAATAATAAGCGATCTCATCAAATCCAAAATCAATAACGATGATTTCATAAATTCTATCACAAAGAAACAATTCTTTTCCCACTCTTATTATATTTTTCAGAAAACATTATCGATGCATTTCTTCACAATCATGACTTCAACAACATAGTTATTACATTATGATGCAACCTTAATGATCGATTATAAGAATGGAAAAGCATTACACAAACACAAACTTATGGAAGAGAAAAACGCTTTGTTCATTAAATCTCTTCATGGTGAATTAACGAAATCTAGAACTATCTATACCAAATGGAAATTCTACTTTTATAGTTTCTATTTATGAAATCTAATTCCCAAGATCATCTAGATTTATTTTAATTCAACCATGAAATTTTTCTTAAAAAATAAGAAAAAAACACTAACCTTGATCTATTGTTTTGAGATGTTTTGGATCCAAATTTTTAGTCAATTGATATTTTCTCCCCTTAGATCTTTTTATTACTTTTCAGTGTGTGTGTGTTGTCGGGGTCAAAAACGGTCACGACAAAATTGATGACACAAAACCGTCTTTAAAACGTTGATTACTGTCTTCGGAAAATCTAACCACATAATAATTGTATCCTAATCAACGGGACAAACCAATTGTTGAGCTGGAAACGATATACATGAAATCAACGTCCGAGAAGTACGAAGATATCTAAACGATCTCGATCTCGGAACACGTTCGTGATGCACGTTAGCATACGTTTTTGGTACACTCTCAGCTCGCAACCTAGATAGTTGAACTGAGCACGTCCAGCTCACCAGTTGGCAAGCTGGATCATACACGTTCAGCTCACCAACTTGTGAGCTGAACTGAGCACGTTTAGCTCGCCAGTTGGTGAGATGAACTGAGCACGTTCACCTTGCCACTTGGCGAGCTGAATCTTAAACATTCATCTCGCCAACTGTCGAGCTGAACCTCACATGTTAAGCTCACCAATTGGCGAGCTGAACCTCTCATGCTTTGTATCATCTCTCATTTTATATCATTTTGGATTTGCGTTAGAATTATGCGATAAAAACTGTAAAACTCATTCTTTTCGTATAAGTTTTCAATCCATCATATAAACGGTATCGGTTATCTTAAACACTAAAGTTACCTTACCTATACAATTATTCCCTACGACTTACGAAAGAATGGTAAAATTATTTCATAAGAAATTTTATCGTATTAAACGATAATGGTTAAACTATACACCGGAGATTATCTTGACTATACGATTAAAATTGACATTCTTCAAAACGGTTGTAACGACGCGTTTGTATTTATCGATTGTGTGAAATGATATCAGTTAATTTAAATGCCAATGTTTTCCCACCTATATGATTGATATAATTGTTTTGAAAAGTTTATATCGTATTGTCAAACGAAAGGCCGGTTCTCTTATAGGATCGTAAAAATCGCTTAAACCGTAAAACGATCCAACGAGGCCAAAAAAACGATGACGGCCCACTTACGATTCTAGACGATAATTCAGCCCAAGTGCGATGGCGGTTGTAGCTTGTTTTGCAAGTCGTAAAAATGGAAGAAATTTTAAAAAGGAATGTTTACGCAGAAGAATGGACTCGCAAAGGAATATTTCCACGAAATAATTAAAGACATAAAAGGAAGACAGATCAACCTCGAAGTCAATATAAGAGAGATGAGGAAGAGGACCAGGGACACGTTGAATTCTCCACATCGAAATACTTAGAGTATTAAGATTATTTTCCGATTTTTTGTGAGTTGTGACTCAACTAGGTTACGAGTCTTAGGTTATTCGTACTACGGAACTCGCCAATAGCTCACGGAGCCGAGGCTTACCACCTATTGTAAAACACTCATACAATTTAGAATAAGACTTCTATTTTTCTCTCTTTCGTATTCTTAATCTTGTATGTTTATTATTGTTCATTGTGTTATGATCTCGTACTCTTTTGACTCACATAAATTCAGGATCTTTGGAAAAATTAAAGTTCCCTAATTTTCCTTAACTAACGAAATTCGACAGTGCGGATTTCGACAGTGCGAATTTCGGTTTCCAAATGTGTGCTATTATCCGAATGAAATGAAAATAGGTTTCATGTAATGTAACAGGAGAATGGTTTCCCAATACTTAGCCAGAAGTTCTGAACAAGTTCATGGATAACAAGCCAAAAGGTTTTTTTATTGATGATATCGATATTGATGATAGTGACTCTTCTTCTGTCTTTTCCTATGCTCTCGTGTTTCTGTATTTCCTTTACTGGGAATAAGAAAGAACATAAAAAGGTTTTTAATCTATATTGGCGATGAATATGACTCAAATTGGGTAATTAACATGGTAAAGAACTAAAAAAACAAATATATTTTTACTCTCCTTCATTTAGTCTTTAATTGAGAGTTTTTTGTTTTTTTATTGTGTAACTTGTGATATTAATTGTGATATTAAATCATACACAAGAAACTCCAAAACTCAAACATAAATTTCATAACTTTAACTTACATAAATAGAAAACATCTATATATATAATAGCAAAGTCACTCTCTCCCCTTAGAGAGCCACGTCAGCATTTTAAAAAAAAAATGAAAAAAAGGTTCAGTTCTTTAATTGAATGCGTCTAAAAATATTTGTGAAATAAAAAAAACCAAGGGGAAAATAGCAAAAATTCTTCTTAAAAGCAATAAATTCTATTAA
>OVBE01001767.1:0-34382 GCA_900406425.1 Iberis pinnata | reverse complement strand
GATAAGATAATAGGCCCATTAAGCAATTTGAGAATGGAAATAACACTCTCTTTATTTTGCCAAGTTTCTATTCAGAAATAGACACTTATTCCAAATTCATCACAGCTAGCTTTAACGAAGTGGATAAANGCCTCGTTAAAACCTTAGTGATTGACCAAAAACCCAAGGTGGGAAAAAGGCGATCATCTCAACTAAGGACAAAAGAGTACAGTCATTTACCCACTAGTTTACTGTTCAGAGATTTGGTTCTTCTGGAACTTCAAGCTTGAAAAACATAAAGATGTTTCAAGCTTGATCTTCTTCATCTGAATGCTGCATCACGTGGGCCTGGTTAGCCAGTTCTCTTGCCTTAGATCTCGTGATAACTCCTTCAGGTTCAAGCTGCTCCGGTTCAAGCTCCGGTCCATCCATGCTCACATCATCCTCCCCTTCTTCAAAACGATTTGACCTCAAATCAAAATCTACAATATAAGGAATTTAAGTCAGAAACGTTAAAAGAATTGGAGGTTAGATACTTCCCTTTTAGGTCCAGTTTGTAGGCGTTGTCATTGATCTTCTGGATGACTTCAAAAGGACCATCAACTCGCGGCTTCAGCTTAGATTTCCTTTCTTCCGGGAATCTGTCTATGCGCAAGTAAATGTACACTAGATCGCCAACTTCATACAACTTCTCCTTTCGTCCTTTGTTAGCATGTTTCTGGTACTGTTGTGTCTTCTTCTCGATATTTCTCCTTGCTTTTTCATGCAACTTTCGGATTTGTTCAGCTTTCCTTTTTCCATCTAAACTGCATCGTTCTTTCTCAGGTAATGGAATCAGTTCTAGAGGGGAATTGAGATTAAATCCATAAACTATTTCAACGGGATAAAATATAATAGAAGAGTGCTTAGCGTGATTGTAAGCGAATTCCACAAGGGGTAAGCAGTCTTCCCACGTTTTGATGTTGCTCTTAATTAAAGCTCTAAAGATCGTTGACAAGGATCTGTTGACTACTTCGGTTTGCCCATCAGTTTGAGGATGGCAGGTTGTAGAGAAAGTCAATTTCGTTCCTAGTTTTCCCCTAAGGGTCCGCCAAAACTGACTTAAGAACTTTGTGTCTCGGTCAGAGACAATAGTTCGAGGCATTCCATGCAACCTCACAACTTCCCTGAAAAATAGATTAGCTACACTCACAGCATCATCGGTTTTGTGGCATGCTATAAACTATACCATCTTACTAAACCTGTCAACAACAACAAAGACTGAATCTCGACCATTTCTGGTTCTAGGTAAACCAAGTACAAAATCCATTGATATGTCGGTCCAAGGTTGAAAAGGAATAGGAAGAGGAGTATATAACCCGGTATTCTGCGTTCTACTCTTAGCCAGCTTGCAAATGGTACATCTTTCGCAGATCTTTTCCACGTCTTTCCTCATGTTCGGCCAATAAAATTCACTTTGCAACCCGAGAAGTGTCTTTGAGACTCCAAAATGACCAGCTAGTCCTCCGGAGTGAGCTTCTCTCACAAATAACTCTTGGACTGAACTTCGAGGAATACATAAACCGATTGCAATAAAACAAGTAACATGTTTGCCTATAAAACTTCTCAAAGGCGAATTTAGAGCACTTGACATAGACATCTTTAAAATCAGGATCATTCTCATATAAGTCTATAATGTGTTCGAAACATATAAAGTTAGATGTCAAAATAGATAGAAGAGAGTACCTCCGGGACAATGCATCTGCGACTACATTGTCCCTATCTTTTTGTATTTAATTACATAGGGAAAGGTTTCGATGAACTCAATCCATCTTCCATGTCATTTTTTCAGCTTTTGTTGTCCTTTGAGGTGCTTTAAGGATTCATGGTCTGTATGTATGACAAATTCCTTCGGCCATAAGTAGTGTTGCCACACTTGTAAAGCTTTCACCAATGCATATAGCTCCTTGTTGTAAGTTGTGTAGTTGATGGTTGATCCTCCCAATTTCTCGCTGAAGAAAGCTATTGGTTTCTTGTCTTGAGTTAATACAGCACCTATTACTACACCAGAAGCATCACATTCAATTTCAAAGGTTTTCACAAAATCAGGTAAAACAAGAACAGGTGAACTGATAAGCTTCTCTTTTAAAGCTTGAAAGGCTAGTTCTTGTTGTTCCTCCCATTTAAATCCAACATCCTTCTTTATTATCTCGGTCAAAGGGGCTGCTATAGTGCTGAAATCCCGAACGAATCTTCGGTAAAATCCGGGTAGTCCATGAAAGCTTCGGACTTCGCTGATGTTTGTTGGACTTGGCCAATCTTTGATAGCTTTTATCTTTTCCTCATCTACCTTAACTCCTTCTGCACTAACAACAAATCCTAAATACACAACTTCGTTAGTACAAAATGAGCATTTGGCTCGACTTATGCTCATCTGAGATTATCGCAAGATCTTTCTCGCTGGGAATCAAAAATTTTAGTTACATAAAAAACCATTCCCACGATTAATCATTTCCAGTGTCAACCACAGCGAAATCTATTGAAAAAATCTGAAAATTACCATCCTGAGCTAGTGATTTGAGAATCATCCCTTTGTATTTACCATTAAGAAACGTACCATCTACGACCACAACTTTGTGCATGAAAAAATATTCCACTCATCGATTTGAAGATGAGCAAATGTACCCAGATTTTCCCTTCTTATCATGTATAAGTAAGAAGGAAAGTTATCAAACCTAATCTTTGGCATATGTCCACATGACCATTCAAATAAGTCAGCCACATCAAATCATTAAGTTAGTCACATCCAAAACATAACTCCACCTCAACGTTACAGTAACTCATCCTTTATGTTAAAATAACTCAGCATTACTATTAATATAACTCAGCCTACCGATAATATAACCCAGCCCAATCTTTTAAATAACTCGGCCCAAAAAAGTAAATACCTTAGTACCAAACTGCTTATTGACAACATAACCACTCAAATAAGTTAACCGCATCATAGAATTAAGTCAGTCACATCGAAAACATAACTCAGCTTTAATATTAAAATAACTCAAAATTAATGTTAATATAACTCAGTCAATCGTTATTATAATTCAGCCCAAACTTTTAAATAACTCAGCCCAAAAAAATAAATACCTCTATACCAAACTGCTTATTGATAGCTATTTCAATACTAGCAGGTAGAAGAGACGAACCAATGTCACCAAGAAAGTCCCTGTACAATTGTCCTAAAATATCCAGCGTTGCTTGTTTAGATCGAATAGAACACTCAGTTATTGATGTAATCGTGGATGGACTTCAAGAACCAGAACCTAAACCGGAGCTTGAACCGGAGCAGCTTGAACCTGAAGGGATGATCACGAGATCAAAGGTAAGAGAACTGGCGAATCAGGCCCACGTGATGCAACATTCAGAGATAGAAGATCAAGCTTGCAACATCTATCAGCTGTTCAGGCTTGACGTTCCAGAAGAACCAGTTCTCTGATCGGTTAGCTAAGTGGGTAATGTCTGTACTCTTTTGTCCTTAGTAGAGATGATCATTTTTCCCGCATTGGGTTTTTGGTCAATCACTAAGGTTTTAACAAGGAACGTTATCCACTTCGTTAAAGCTTTCTAAGAAGAATCTGGCATAAGTATTTTATAATACTTGGCGAGATTAACAAGGTCTTCTAGAAGCTGAAACTTACCTTCCAAGGCTCAGTAACTTACCTTCCAAGGATCAGAAACTTACCTTTCAAGTCTCATCTTCTAGAAGCTGCTTTCCATTTCTTTCTAGTTTATTTATTTTTAATTTCCTTTAAGGAATGAGATATGTTAGAAAATCCCTAGGCACATGTGCCTATTTAAAGGTTTCGAAACCTATTGTTTTTCTTTAGCAAGCTTTTAGTCGAAATTTTAAGAATTGTTTGAGAAACAATTGTCTAATTCCCTTGCTCATTGGATTGAGAATCCTGGTTGTTCTTCATCTGTAAAAAAATCAGAACTCCTTCCTATCTTGTCTTGTCTAATTCATAAGACATTACAATCTTTCATCCATCTCTTTTCATTCCTTTTTGTTCGAAATTCACCATAAAAAAAACCAGCCATATCATTGATCTCATATTCGATCATCACATATTTCATCGTCGGCCTAGTCTTGCATAAGTTTCAGCCTTGTCTTCATCATACAACCATACTTGCATCATCATAACACCTTCGGCCATCCATATCATCAAAGTTCAGCCGAAACATCAAGTATAAGTTGCTCTCCAAATCGAATCATTCCATTGCATCATTGTCGAGTCTTCAAACCCTTATTCAGAGTTAATCCAGGATCATATCAGGTGGTATTAGAGCCAACTCTGTACCAAAGGCTGAGCAATCTCTGAAACCCTAATTCTCCTTATTTTTTTCTAAAGTTTCTGGTTTTTTGTGAAAGAACCCTAGGATTTTAGTTGATTATTTTTCGTGTAGGTTAGATTAAAGAACCAGAATTTTGCATTGATTTAGGTTGTTAGATTGCTTGAATTCATCTAGTTTAGGTTAAAGAATTAGAATATTGAATTTGCATTAGGTTTTTAATTGTTTTAAAATCATCTAGATTAGTTTAAAGAATTAGAATCTTGAAAATGCATTAGGTTTTAATCTGATACTTTTTTTTTCTTAGATTGCATATAGAACACTTAGAAATTTTCAGAATTTGAATCCAATATATTCGAAATTTCTATGTTGTGTGTTTAGTGTCTTTGAGAAAATTACTGGTGCAAGTTTCTTGGTATTTCAGGTACCATAGAAATCTCTGCAGAAGCAATGGAAACCCTGAATCGGTTGATGGGTCAACAGATTAAGGACAGCAATGCGATCTTGCTGCAACAGATAGAGCTACTCAAAGATAAAGTGGAAACAATGAGCTTAGATAAGAAGAAAAGAACTCGAAGTGTTGGACATTCAAGTCCAACTCCTACACCTTCAGAGTTCAACAAAATTGCTAAAGGAAAAGGACACATAGGAGAGTCCTCTAAACCGAACAAAGAAGGTTCATCCCTCAAAACTAAAGCTGGTCCGAGAATCACAAGGAACCGAGAGCAATATCATAGATCAGAACATGTGTCTTCTGAGGAAGAAGAGGTGTCAGACCATAGCTATGCTAGCACCATAAGATATAGAGGTCCAAGACCTAACCGAGACTTCCACGATCCTGCACATCAGCAGTTGAAACATATAAAGATCAAGTTCCCATCATTCCTAGGCATGAATGAACCTGAAGTCTATCTAGACTGGGAAAGGAAAATGGAATCCAATTTCCTATGCCAAGGGACCTATAACATAAACAAAGTCAAAATCTCTATTTCGGAATTTAGTGGTTATGCTTTGTTATGGTGGGAACAATTGGGAGTAATTAAAGTAAGATCTGGAGAGCCAACCATAACTACTTGGGATGAGCTAACAGTTCAGATGAGGTGAAAGTTTGTTCCAGCCTATTATCATAGAGAAATATTGAGCAAGCTTCGCAAGCTAGTTCAAGGAACAAGAATCGTCCAGAATTACTTTCAAGAGCTTGAGACTCTCTTGATTCGAGCTGATCTAAGTGAAGGTGAGGATATGTTCATGTCAAGGTTTCTAGGAGGTCTTAACCGAGACATTCAAGACAAGTTAGAGCTTCAGAGTTATCAAGATATGAAAGAGATGGTTCACAAGGCTGAACTGATTGAAGCTCAGAACAAGAGGCGGTTTGTCAAGCCTAGCTTTGCACCACCAGCCTCTAAGCCAAAAGAATTCTCAACTTCAAGGCCTAGTTTCAATTCAAAACCAGCCACTTCTAGAGAAGAAAACCGAAACACTGAGGCAAAACCGAGAACTGGAACTACTTTATCTCAAACTCGGTGTTTTAGGTGTTAAGGAATGGGGCATTATGCAAGAGAATGTCCCAACAAGAAGGTTTTTCTCCTTAGAGAAGATGGAGAAATCGTACCTGAAGAAGAATCAGATGTTGGATCTGAAATTGAAGAGGAAGAAGAAGCATCTGCGGCTGTTGGAGAGTTGTTGGTTACAAGAAGGACTCTAAGTGTGCAAAACCAGAATGAAGAATCATGCCAAAGAGAGAACTTATTCCACACTCGATGCTTCATCAAGTCCAAGGTCTGTTCTTTGATCATTGATTGTGGAAGCTGCACTAATGCAGCTAGTGAAGTTATGGTTCAGAAGCTGAATCTGAAAACTATTCCTCATCCATATCCATATAAGCTGCAATGGCTTAATGATGGATGAGCTTTGACCGTAACTCACCAAGTTCTAATCAACTTTTCAATTGGAAAGTATGAAGATGAACTGCTTTGTGATGTTTTGCCTATGGGGTCAAGCCATGTGCTTTTGGGAAGACCTTGTCAATCAGATAGAAAAGTCATTCATGATGGATTCACAAACAAGCACAGCTTTGAGTTCAAAGGAAGAAGAATCACGCTGGTCCCTTTAACTCCAACCGATATATATCATGATCGGATGCAAATCAAGCAAAAAGAGAAAGAAAAGATTTCGACCAGCCTCTACATTAATCACAATGAGTTCACTAAACTTTTTGATTCTAAACTTACATGTTTTATATTCATCTGCAAAGATGCTGATGAGATCTCTAACCAAGCACATGAACTACCGAGTGAAATGAATGAGATTTTGCAGGAATACAGTAATGTCTTTCCTGATGAAATTCCACAGGGACTTCCACCAATTCGTGGAATAGAGCACCAGATTGATCTAGTTCCTGGTTCAGCATTACCAAACCGACCAGCCTATCGCACAAACCCAACCGAAACTAAGGAGCTTCATAAGCAAGTTGAAGAGCTTCTAAGCAAGGGACAAATCCGAGAGTCCCTTAGTCCTTGTATTGTCCCGGTTTTGCTTGTGCCAAAGAAAGACGGAACCTGGCGAATGTGTGTAGATTGCAGAGCCATCAACAACATCACGGTGAAGTACCGGCATCCAATCCCGAGATTGGATGATATGCTAGATAAGCTAAGTGGATCAACAATCTTCACAAAGATCGATTTGAAGAGTTGTTATCATCAGATAAGGATGAAAGAAGGTGATGAATGGAAGACGGCGTTCAAGACAAAGCAAGGACTTTATGAGTGGCTGGTGATGCCATTCGGTCTAACAAACGCCCCAAGCACCTTCATGCGCCTTACGAACCACGTTCTTATGAGATTCATCGGAGTATATGTGGTGGTATACTTTGATGATATCCTCATCTACAGCAAGGGTTTGCAAGAACATTTAATTAACATTAAATCTGTTTTGGATGTATTGAGATCCAAAAATTTATTTGCAAATCGAGCCAAGTGCTCATTTTGTACTAATGAAGTTGTCTTTTTAGGATTTGTTGTTAGTGCAGAAGGAGTTAAGGTAGATGAATAAAAGATAAAGGCTATCAGAGATTGGCCAAGCCCAACCAACATCAGCGAGGTTCGCAGCTTCCATGGACTAGCTGGATTTTATCGAAGATTCGTTCAGGATTTTAGCACCTTGGCAGCCCCTTTGACCGAGATTATCAAGAAGGATGTCGGGTTTAAGTGGGAGGAACAACAAGAACTAGCCTTTTAGGATTTAAAAGAGAAGCTTATCAATTCACCTATTCTTGTATTACCTGATTTTCTGAAAATGTTTGAGATTGAATGTGATGCTTCTAGTGTAGGAATAAGTGCTGCATTAACTCAAAATAAGAAGCCCGTGGCGTTCTTTAGTGAGAAGTTAGGAGGTTCTACAATGAACTAACAAAGATCTATATGCACTAGTGAGAGCTCTACAAGTGTGGCAGCACTATTTATAGCCAAAGGAGTTTGCCATCCACACTGATCATGAGTCCTTAAAGCATCTCAAAGGGCAGCAAAATTTGAATAAGAGACATGGAAGATGAATCGAATTCATTGAGACATTCCCATATGTCATCAAGTACAAGAAAGGTAAGGACAATGTAGTTGCATATGCATTGTCCCGAAGGTACACTCTTTTTTCTACATTAACGTCTAGAATCTTAGGATTTGAATGTGTACAAGACTTGTATGAGGTTCATCCAGAATTTAAAAATGTATATTCCAAATGCTTTAAGTTTGCTTTTGAGAAGTTTTATAGGCAAGCAGGTTATCTATTCTTCTGAAACTGATTGTGCATTCCTTGAGGATCAATCCGAGAATTACTGGTAAGAGAAGCGCATGCAGGAGGACTTGCTGGTCACTTCGGAGTGACTAAGACGCTTCTCGGACTTCAATCACGGTTCTACTGGCCGAACATGAAGAAAAACATGGAGAGGATTTGCTTAAGTTGTTCAACGTGCAAACTAGCCAAGAGCAAATTGCAGCCAAACGGGTTATATACTCCTCTCCCTATTTCTTCTCAACCTTGGACTGATATATCAATGGATTTTGTTATTGGCTTGCCCCAGACCAGAAATGGTCGATATTCAGTATTTTTTGTTGTTGACAGGTTCAGTAAGATGGCACATTTCATAGCTAGTCACAAAACCGATGATGCTGTGAGTATAGCTAATCTGTTTTTCAGAGAAGTTGTAAGGCTCCATGGGATGCCTAAGACGATACTTTCAGAGCGAGACACGAAGTTCCTTAGTCACTTTTATCGAACTCTCTGGGCGAAACTAGGAACAAAGCTCCAATTCTCTATAACTTGTCATCCACAAACCGATGGACAAACAGAAGTTGTCAACATATCACTATCAACGCTCTTAAGAGCCATGATCAAGAGCAATTTAAAGGTGTGGGAAGACTGCTTACCACATGTGGAGTTTACTTACAATCACGCTAAGCATTCTTCAACTTTATTTTCTCCCTTTGAAATTGTTTATGGTTTTAATCCTAATTCCCCTCTAGACTTGATTCCTTTGCCTGAGAAAGAACGTTGCAGTGTTGATGGTAAAAGGAAAGCGGAGCAGATCCAAAAGCTACATGAACAAGCTAGGATTAACATAGAGAAGAAGACGTAGCAATACCAAAGGCATGCTAACAAGGGACGCAAGGAGTTTCTGTTTGAAGTTGGTGATTTGGTGTGGTGACATATGCGCAAAGACCGATTTCCAGAAGAGAGAAAATCCAAGCTGAAGCCCAAAGTAGATGGACCCTTCAAAGTCAATCAGAAGATCAACAACAATGCCTACAAACTCGACTTAAAAGGGAAGTACAAAACCTCTAGTTCATTCAATGTTTCTTATTTGATTCCTTTTATTGCAGATTCCAATTTGAGGTCAAATCGTTTTCAAGAAGGGGAGGATGATGTGATCGTGGATGGACTTCAAGAACCAGAACCTGAACCGGAGCTTGAACCGGAGCAGTTTGAACCTGAAGGGATGATTACGAGATCAAAGGCAAGAGAGCTGGCGAATCAGGCCCACGTGATGCAACATTCAGAGATAGAAGATCAAGCTTGCAACAACTATCAGCTGTTCAGGCTTGACGTTCCAGAAGAACCAGATCTCTTATCGGTTAGCTAAGTGGGTAATGTCTGTACTCTTTTGTCCTTAGTAGAGATGATCATTTTTCCCGCATTGGGTTTTTGGTCAATCACTAAGGTATTAACGAGGCACGTTATCCACTTCGTTAAAGATTTCTGAGAAGAATCTGGCATAAGTATTTTATAATACTTGGCGAGATTAACAAGGTCTTCTAGAAGCTGAAACTTACCTTCCAAGTCTCATCTTCTAGAAGCTGCTTTCCATTTCTTTCTAGTTTATTTATTTTTAATTTCCTTTAAGGAATGGGATATGTTTGAAAATCCCTAGGCACATGTGCCTATTAAAGGTTTCTAAACTTATTGTTTTTCTTTAGCAAGCTTTTAGTCGAAATTTTGAAAAAAGTTTGAGAAACAATTGTCTAATTCCCTTGCTCATTGGATTGAGAATCATGGTTGTTCTTCATCTGTAAAAGATTCAGAACTCCTTCCTATCTTTTCTTGTCTAATTCATAATACATTACAATCTTTCATCTATCTCTTTTCATTCCCTTTTGTTCGAAATTCACCATAAAAAAACAAGCCATATCATTGATCTCATATTCGATCATCACATCTTTCATCGTCGTCCTAGTCTTGCATAAGTCTCGGCCTTGTCTTCATCATACAACCATCCTTGCGTCATGCTAACACCTTCGGCCATCCATATCATAAGAGTTCAGCCGAAACCTCAAGTATAAGTTGCTATCCAAATCGAATCATTCCATTGCATCATTGTCGAGTCTTCAAGCCTTTATTCAGAGTTGATCCAGGATCATATCAGTTACAGAACATGTATGTTTTCCATCCCAAATACAGAGGTAAAATGCCGGGGAAACTCCTTGTTTAGAAGCACGAACTCTCCATAGACATCCATCAACCCAACACTTAGCAACCAATGTTTTTGTATCAGATACGTCTACATCAAAATCAAATTGATCCCTAAATGCAGGAAGTTTTAGTCGTCTCACCAAGTCGTATGTGCTCTCGTCTCGTTGCCGTACCGCAAGGTGTAGCGAATCCATCTCCGACCTAAAAAAGCTCCAGATTCAGAGTTGATGTGATCCTAGGTGATCTACTCCAAATCAAAGGCTGTCCTATTGATTATTTGAAGGAGAATGGATGATTGATGGCTGGAAAATCAGAATATGATGCAAGAGACGTGTGTATTTGATGGAGATGATGTCGTGACAGATGCTGGTGAAGTGATGATCAAACAAAACAGAAACTTGAGAGGATGGTGATGCTGTGATGGTTGATTGAAAGGGGAGGTGGTTTTCGACACACAAGTGAGATGATAGACACTTGTGCTGGTTAGAAATCTCTCTTGAATTCACAATGAATATAAGGAGATGATCCTGATTTTTCAACCAAGCAAGGGGATATGCTTTGATATCATAGAACGTAAAGTTCAATATGTTTTTCTTGATAAATTTCGTGTGTCCTAGACATTAGGGTAAGACTCCCTTTAATCCATCGTTCTAAGTCTAAAAAATCAGAAACAACAGAGCGTTTGCTTAAAACTACAAGTCTTCTGAATAAAAACAACAAGGCTTCTAATCTAAAACAGAAAACTACAAGGCGTTCCTTTCCTAAAAAGGAAACCTAGTTGGTGCGCCTAAAAAGTCTAAGTGCATAAGTCATTGTGACTTGCACGTTATTCCCATTGTAACTTCACTTAGATAATCCGACGTAGCAATGACTTTGCCTCATTAAAAAACCTCGGTTAAAACCTTTGAGGAAAAGAGTACAAAGCCATCACCGAAGTTACCTAGTGAATGTTACCGGGTTCTTCAATCTTCAGGGATGATAGGTTGAATATGTCAGCTTCAGCTTCCCTTTGATTGATGTCTGCATTGCAGACGAGTGTATGAGCTTCCTGAGCTAGCTTCTTAGATCTTGAACGTGTTATCCTTCCAGCTATCTCTGGCTCTTCCTCTTCAGAGCTTTCCATGATCACATCAACATTACATCGACTCATCGACCATTTATGAGATCTCTTCTTTGGAGGTCACGTCGTTGAATCTTCGTCTTCTACTATAGACTCACCGTATGAGCTGAAGTTATCATCTTCAGAAGACGCACCATCCAAGTCGACGAACAAATCAAATCGGCTGTCAAATTCATCTGCTTAGACCACTTCATCTTCTCCGCCTACTTTCTCTTTTTCTCCTTCCACTTTACTATATCAAGTTGTTGTCATTTTTCTCGAAACGGACACCATCATAACCCTCATCGCTATTAGATTCAATGTCTGATGGTTCTCTTACTGAGCTAAAACGGACACCATCATAACCCTCGGTAAGACTATTCATAATGCAAAAAAAATCCAACACCCTCTTTCTCACTTTTAACCTTCCACATTAGGTGACAAAAAAACCTTCCACATCATCATCCGCAATGGATGATGACAGGGATGATGACATGGCATTGATGCTAACAAGGATGATGACATGGCAAAAAGATAAGTCAGCCAAAATATGAACACATAACTCAGTCCAAGTAAATCAGCCATCAAATACAACGTAAGTAAGTCGCAAGGTGAATGTCATTCTAGTAATTAATCTTTTTCTAATTAATCAGTCGTAATAGGCTGGGAAACCATAAGTCAGCCCTATCTTCAATTAAATCAGCGGTCACATGAATGCTATTCAAGTAATTAATCTTTCCCTAATAGGTCAGTCGTAAGCAAGATGAGTTTAACGTTAATCCAGCTACTTACTGTTGAGTATAGGTAACTGAGCTGTATAAACATCCAATAAGTCAGCCATCCATTAAATAAATCAGTCAGCCGATGATCATTAAATGAGTCGGTAACTCAACCATTTCATAACTATAACTTAGTACAATTTTCGACAAGTCATCTCGCCGAAGTATAAGTCAGTTGTAACTTGAGTGCATAAGCCAGTTGTTACCACGTAAGTCGGCCAAATTTTCGTATGTTAGCCATAACATAGGCTGACTTATGACCGTAAGTCAGCCTTTTACACACAAATCAGCAAGTTTTGTAAGCAAGCCATCACGAGCATGTGACTTATGTCCGTAAGTCAGCCAAATTCTAGTAACTCAACTGCAACGTAACCATAACACAATTGTATCGTAGTAAGTAGCGCTTCATGGCTGCGTTCATTAATACACGTCAGCGAATTCCTATCTGGCGAATGGCATTCATGTAAATACATTTTTGGTCACAACGTAGAAGGGCATGCTGGCATTTAAAAAATGCAAGTAATAAAAATAAATTGTATGGTTCTAGTCTTTGTACTAAAATGTATGGTAGTTAAGTTAACTTCCAAAACTCTTCCACTTCCCATGAAAAAGTATTTTCCATAACTTTTTTGAGTAATTTTGTATATTGGATACATTTTGTTTTTTTTTTTAAATTTGGAAAATAGGTACTTTTGTTTTTTAATTTGGAAAATAGGTACTATTGTTTTTTATTTGAAAATAGGTATTTTTGTTCATTCACATGAACCATTCATCGTTCACACAAACAATTCACCGTTCACATAAACCATTCATCATTCACATAGACAATTCATCATTCACAAGAACAATTCACATTCATCATTCACGAAACGACAAAGTACCTAAATACAAAGACTTTTATAAAATGCTCTTTTAGCAAATTATAAAACTTTTAAGTATCATGTTACCCAATTTTCTCTTTTTTTCCTTACTCCAAAAAAATTTGTTCAATATTTCTTCTTTAATTTAAAACCAAAAACGTTAAAGCATATTGAAACAGAGAAGAAAAAAAATCTTTCTTCACAAAAGAATGATTGAATATAACTTTTCTTATTCATTCAATTTTTTCATGTTTCGTTTAATCAGATATCATATATGATTTGGTAATCTTTATAAATTTCTAAAGATGATATATGTATCAACGAGAAAACATGATTCGGGTGGGAGAAAAAGAAAGAAGAAGAGTTAATAAATTCTCAACAAAATGCTCAAATTTACATAATCTTATTTTCTTTTAAATATGTCACAAGAGATGTTGATTTCTTTGGAAATCATATCTATATAGAGAGAACTGGTATGATAACTCGATTACGTTAAAAAGGAAAATGCATTAAAATGTTTAGTTTGTATGTTTTATTATCAATAACTGGTATGCTTTGAAACAATATTATTATAATTTTAGATTATTAGTTTTTTACTATATGTGGCCACATTTTATAAACTAGCCCAAAGCCTCCATAAGGTTGGGCATAACACTAGGATGATGCCTCTAACTATAAAAAAAAAAAATTTGGGCGTTCTTCTTTGACTTTAGATTTTTCGAAAGAGGATACGTTCTAGATCAAAGAAATATGTTATATCATTGGATCTGTTGACCCACTACTTGATCCTTTGGATGGCGATGCCTTCTACACAATGGTGGAACTAGCTCCATAAAATTATTATTTATATTATGCATTTATATTCTATCTTTAAATTTTGCATTTCAATTCAATTGTCAAATTATGCCCTTAAATATTGCTTTTAATATTGTTTTAATTTATGTATTTGATATTTGAAATTATAATTTTACGGTTCTTTATTAATAGGAACATCTATAATTATTTAACTTAAAAATATGCATTAGTTTATGTTTAATAAATTATTTTATAGTTATCATGTTAAATTTGACAAAAATTCGATATCACGACCCTATATGTTGTCAAAAACGATAATATGACATGGAAATTATATACATAAATATATCTATAAGGAAACAAGGTGTATTTTCCAGAAATTTCATCCCTCTTCTTTAGTCTTATAGAAACAATATCAAGTAAATGAATATAATTTATATTCGGACTTGATGCAAATTCTTCTGGGAATTGAACAAAAAAAAAATATAATTTGTATTGATAAACCATCAAAATCGTCCAATTGGATCAGCTCCATTTTAGAAGTGAATGTTGTTTTATTTGATAATAATAATTGGTAAGGACGAGGATGCGATAGAGGTTGTAGTCGCGATCGTGGAAAAGCAAAAAGAAGGAGTTTCCATCCAAATAATTATAACTCGAATAGAACCAACAAAATATTTTTAATCAATGTTGATTGCGTTATGAAAAAGCAAGGTGAAAATGCTTGTTACAGATACGACATGAAAGGACATTGGTCACAAACTTGTCGTACTACAAAACATTTGTCTACTCTGTAGCAAGTATCACAAAATCTAAAATAAGAAATGTTGAAACAAAACTCATGTTTGATGAATTTTAAGCTTCTTTCCATGGCATGAATGATGATACGCATCTATAAATCAATGATTTTGTTCTTGAACCAAGAGTTTCAATAGAAAGCTAACCGATTAGAAATCGATATATAAAAGAACCTTTTCTTTTGTTGTATTATATGCATGTGTGTCGTAGTTTACTTAAACATGGTTTCCTATTGTAATATAAGCAAGCTTTATATAATATTTATTTGCTTAATTAATACATATTCGATTTCTTAATGTTACACAACGTCAAAGATTGAAACAAATGATAGAGATACATGTCTGACAAACAGTGCAACAACACAAGAAAATCCTTAAAGATAAAATGTATTTCTCTAGTCTCATTATAAAGTATTATGCTGGAAGCATGAATACCTTATCTGGTAGCGCAAACATCATTATAAGCTTTGGAAGAACTAGTTTTTCAATGCCAATGAGAACAACTTTTGCAAATAATGAATGTTATATTATCATTAGTCTCAAAGAAACTTATTGAGTTTCAAAATATCCGCATAAATGGATATCATATAGAGATTATGAATAAGAATGACATTGAATACTTTTTCATCAATGCAGAAAATAAATTAAAAAACATTAGACCATTTACCAATATTATTTTCTGGATTATTTTGCACAAAATATATACAACTAAATCATATACTATAATAAACTCAAAGTTTAATAGTACATTTGAGGCATGACATGAACGATTTAGCCATCCAGATCAGTTATGATGAGAATAATTGTATAAATTTCAATGGTGATCCACTACAAACCCAGAAAAATTTTATTGACTGAAATAAACAAAATTTGATATAGTAGTAATGCATTTTACTAAAATACTTATTGTTCTTGCACTACTCCGTATACAATTTTCTGTTGAGAATCACATGTCAAGAAACTTTATTACACCTTTGTTTTTTTTTCTTTCTTTAATATACAAAATGCCTACTTCCTTGAGTTTGTAAGGATAGGATTTGATAACATTTATGGCGAGTAATGAGAGTAGGAACCGGCTTTTAAAGGCAAAAGGCAATTTATATACTCTTTCTCTTCCTTTCACACATTTATTACTAGGACCTTTTTATTTATCTTTTTAAAGGATTCAAAATTCCTATGCAATTTTATTTTTCGGGACCGTGTATTGGACTAGTGGAGCTCATCTCTTAGGACAAGTACTTAGATTTGTAAATATATTTAGAAATTTGAATTTTGTTATCATGAACTTAACGTATGGAATAGAAACCGTCCAAATATGGAAGATGAAACAGACAAGGTACGAACAAAACCAAACTTTTGGGGTCTGGTCCTCGAGACTCCTCATGTGAGGTTGTATGCATCTTGTCTTCTTTTTCTGACTAAATTGTCTCTATCTTAGACTTTGCACAAGTTTAAACCTCAATTAAATTTGAATAATTCGAGTTTAAGCGAAAATATTGTAGCCTTACACTTTTTGGTTTCAAAATATATATTACAAGGCTACAGCTTTTATTTGCTATCACTAAAGTAAAGTTTGGACGCTAGTTCATTGTTCGTTATGTAGGGAATCTTTTCTTGTTGCTAAATGATTAAATATAATTTACATTTACGTATAAGTCTTGATGGTGGAAAGGGTCACAAGTAGATGTAAGAATTTATAATGTGAATTTAAGTTTTCTACATGTGGACTAGGTGTCAAAGCCAAACAACAACTGAAAAATCATTTAAAGATATATTCAAATGAAGAATTTTGAGGAACCTTTTTCAAGCATAATGAGTTCAAAGGTTTCTTAATTCAATGGAAAGTGTAGTCAAAGAGGAAACAAAGGCTTATCTTCTAGAGCTCATCGCATTTGTTTGAAGGATCACAATTATATAGGACTTTAAAACGTCACCGCAAAGATTAGCTCCAAAATGTGGCAGTGAACAACTATATATGCTTTATTTGCAAATAAACCAATAATTGAATTTTCAAAAGGAACTCTCAAAAATACCTTTCTCAAACTTAGTGTACATCTCCATAAATACATTTGCAAGTGCCAACTTATAATCATGATTAAGAAAACAAGAATAATAAAAAATTACTAAGCATATGCAGCTCGCAAGAAAATTTTGTTTTTTAAAAAAGTCAAAGAAGTATAACTTCTTATTTCCATTTTACCAGATTTTCGGTTGATGGTGGCGAGAACTCCATGCGCAGCTACAACTTCTGAAGTATACAATTTAAAATATCGAAAGAGGATCATTCTTAATTTAACATATACTCTCTGTTTTTTTATATAAAGTTCTTTTTTTTAAAATAAATATTTTCAATTATCTATGTAATGTTTATTGTAATACTATAGATTTCAATATTAAAAAGGTATTCAATTGATTTGATTTGTTGAATATTATTAGTTTAAAATTATGGAAAGTTGTTATTTGTTATCTACAATTAATATGTTTATTAATATGTATGAAAAGTCTAATAAATCTATTAATTAGAAACCGATGTTTTGAAAAAAAAAACAATTGTAAACTAAAAGCATTTAATAACACTAATTATCGAGGAAAATCGCATAAAAAACCTCCAGAGTATCACTTTCTAACACTTTAAACCTTGATACTAAACAACTAGCTCTTTTAACCTTTAATTTATCAAAAATCGCATTAAAAACCTTTTTTTCACTATTTTCTCTATCGGAAAAGTTAACGGCGGCGCTGACTGCGTTGATTTTTTTTTAATTAGAATATTCGATTCTTTAATAAAAAATTATAAAAAATTCGAAATAATAAAAAAAAATAATAAAAGTTATAAAAATTTCACAAAATTTTATAAAAATTTCAAAAAACCTACAAAAGTAAAATATTTCATCAATTTAATATAAAAACCTAAAAATAATATAATAAAATTTCAGAAAATTATAAAAAATCATAAAAGAATTTCAGAAAATTACAAAAATTTTAAAAAATTGTAAGAAAATCATAAAATTTCAAAAATTAAAAAAACTTCAAAAATCCTTAAAAAAAATAATTCATCAATTATATTTTGAAAAAACTAAGTTCATATATAATCGATTTTAATGAAGAAATTAACAAATTTTTCCCACATTAGTTTTGCTAATACATATAGAAATCTAGAACATCACTCTTTCATCAATTTTCTAGGCTTTTTGTAGTAAAATAATTCATCAATTTGGAAGAGTGATGTTCTACATCCCTATATATATAAGCAAATGGGACTAAAGTTGGAAGAATTTATTTATTTTTTCAATAAAATCGATTATATATGAACTTAGTTTTTTCAAAATATAATTGATGAATTATTTTATTTTTTAGGATTTTTGAAGCTTTTATAATTTTTGAAATTTTATGATTTTTTACAATTTTTTAAATTTTTTTATAATTTTCTGAAATTTTGTATTTTTTACAATTTTCTGAAATTTTTATTATAATATTTTTAGGTTATTAAATTAAATTGATGAATTATTTTAATTTTTTTGGTTTTTTGAATTTTTTATAAAATTTTGAAATTTTAATGATTTTATATGATTTTTTTATTTTTTTGAATTTTTTATAAATTTTTTATTAAATAATAGAATTTTCTAATTAAAAAAAAATCAACGCCAATCAACGCCGCCGTTAACTTTTCCGTTAGAGAAAACGGCAGAAAAAGACGGCAGCATGTAAGGCGGCTGCCAGTTTCAGAGTTTTTAATGCGATTTTTGATAAGTTAAAAGTTAAAAGTGCTAGTGGTTCGGTATCAAGGTTTAAAGTGCTAAAAAGTGATACTTTAGAGTTTTTTATGCGATTTTCCCCTAATTATCATGTATTCATATCTAGTATATATTAAAATAAATCTACAAGATATTTTAATTATAATTAATTACATGACATTGTCTACTTTTTTTTTACATATAACCGCATACTTAATTTACTCAATATAATATTAATATATGCATACATATCCTATTACGTAAATTTACACTTACAAAAATAAAGATTTCTTCCTCACTTCAATTTCATTTTTATTTTATTTTTAAATTTTGTTATATTCATTTTTTATTTGACGAGAGTATATTTTGAAATTTTAAATATAATATATAATATAATAAAATTAAAAATGAATATTTAGCTTTTATGATGTTTTAGATATAGAAAAAAAATTTGTTTGAGTTTTCAATGTAATTAAAAATGCTTATGACAATTGAGTGGTATTTTAGATGAAAGATAAAAATAAACTCACACATATTTTTCTATATAATATATACAATGGATATTCTTAAATGCTTATTTTTAAAAATGAGTCATAACATAGCTGTTTTATTTTTATAAGATGGTATGTGAACTTTTTTATAAATCTTAAGATTTTTCATATACTATAAAACATAATGATATTTAAACTAAATATCATTAGAAATTCATAATGATCTAAGAAATAAAAATATGTGTTTAAATTTTAATATAATAAAATATACAATTAAAAATTTTAAAAGCAAAATTTGTTATGGTATATACTATAATAACACAACTACTTTAAAAAATATAACGATTCCCACAGAAATTTCTGACATAATTTGATTTCCGATGAGTTCCGACAACCAAAAATGTCTCATGTTCTTTGAAAATTTTCAATAGTTTTCTTATAGTTTTGACTATAAAAAATGGGTGATTTTTTTAGTTATCAAACCTTTTCTGTAAATGATCTCCTGTTGAATTGCAAGTAATTAACACACATATAGAAGTTAAAGAAAAAGATAGAGTTAAAGATGATACATAGAAGAAAGCATCGAAATATGCTTTAATGATTTAGTAGGTTTCACCACGTCCACCGCGACCTCCACAACCACGTTTTCCTCGACTCCAAACTAGTTGCCATTGCATCTCTTAATTTTTTGAATCATTTTTAGTGGTATGCCTCCTCTACTCCTTTATGAATCTTCTTCAAGAATTGTATCTCTATAAGCCAAGGGTGAAAATAAGTGATAGGTTAAGAATTTAATCCTAAACTAGTACTGCAGAGAACATTTCAATGTAGCAAGCATAGGTATCGAAATCCATAGAGACCAGAAAGTACACGTTCAGTTTTAGTTTCAAATCTAGTTAAAGCGAGAATAATTAAGTGATTGTTGTAACGAATTAAAAACGGCAAATAAAAACGGTTTAAAAACTATAATATAAAAATGCTAGGCATTAGAGAAATCCGTAGGTAATCAGGTTTAATGTCAAGTTAACATGCAGGATTGGGATTAAAAATAGTTCTCAACATGAAAAACGAATATAGAATAATCTCCTCCCGGAGTATTAAACCCTATGCTCGAATTGGCAGAGACAAACTCCCGCCGTCTTTAAAGCAATTCGCTCATGCATTACAATCAGATTCAATTTTTCATAAGCATTAAAAACAATACCCCCGCAAGTAAAAACACTTATTCATCTAAATTAGGTCAGGTTTCTAAATCAAATCCCTTTGTATTTATCAACCTATAATCATGAACTAGGTGATTAAGCTATTTCATGCATTAAGAACAAATTTAGACTAAGAACCTAACAAATTCAATCCTACAGAGTTAAACTTAACATTCAAACCTGGTTTCCCTAGGAAACCCTAAAACCTAACTAATGAACTACTCAGGCATATCAAAGTGAACACAAATCAATATCAGAATAGAACACATAAATGAAAACAATAAAATCGATATATTAAAAAGTGGGTTCAGAATTTCTTCTCCAAATACAAGGTTCAGGAATTCTTCTCCCAGTAAAAGGTCTCAAAAATTGCAAAAGTAAAAGGTAGTCAACAAAAACTCAGCCAAAAGACTTTTTATAGTTCTAAAAGTAAAATAATAGAATAAGGAAATTGGGGATAAAGTTGAGGATTTGGGTTGTAAAATTTGGAAATTTTCATTCTTCTTCGAATGCTTTGCTCGATCGATCACACCTTTGCTCGATCGAGCAACTTGTGATTTTTTCCCGATCAAACTCCAACTTGCTCGAATGATCCAAAAGTTCGTATTTTTCCAGGGACTTTTGCTCGATCGAGCACCATAGTTTCCCGATTGAGTACAAGCTATGCAAGGTGCTCGATCGATCTAGCAATGTGCTCGATCGATCAAACCTCCTGAATCTTCTGAAAACTTCTGAAATGCTCTGAAATCTTCTAAAATCTTTTGAAATGCTCTGAAATGCTTCGAAACGACCCGAACACCTAGAATCCTGAAAATACACTCATTTTACAAGGAAAACGCTCGGAATAACGCAAAATAGTATACATAAATGTCTACTATTATGTATTAAAACCGAGTAATATCAATAAGGTACCATCAACTCCCACATCTTCTTCATCATTCTCTATAGTCAAACCAACACTAGATTGCTCTTGGTGATGATTATTTGCTTCAGGATCCAAAGGTGAGAATGTGATTGGACTGGCTTCATCATGATATGAAACTATCATACTTAGAAGGGAAATTGAAGAATTTGTATGAGTGTAGAGATCCTTGCGTGGATCAGTTGTGACTTGTGAAGTCGAGAAATCCTTTGAAAGATAAGTTTTGAATAGCTAGTGTAGTAGTTATAACATTGATTACTGCAAATTGAGATATGTCTGAAGAATGTGAAATATTTTTAGTAGCTAAGTTACTTTTTGATACAACTGCAAGAGTAAACACATTTTCCTTCTCTAATTGCACAACCACCAATTTTGAATTTTTTAGCATGAACAAAATTCACATTAGTTTCAACCAAGTTTAATAGTTTTTAGGCTATTGCGAGGATGGTGTTGAGTCCATTGAATTTTCGGGCTTACTAGGCATAATATGAGAATCACTTATTGTGACCTGATGATGAACTTTAGAAGCTAACATGTTAAGACAATAAATAGTTTTATGCCCCAAACTATATTCACCATTGTAATATTACCAATTTTATCTTCTACAGCTACCTACCCATTGAGGGGAAGGTTTGTCTAGTTTCTCCTCTACTAATCATAAGTATTAAACTTTACATTGATACTTATGAATTATATATGTCAAAAATATCTCATGACCATATTTAAAACTATATTTATATATAATAAAAAAAAAAATTTCATAACATGGAATATAAAATAGTTATTCTGAATATTCAAAACTCATAAAAGACCAAATTGCTTATTTATATATACTTTACTTCGATGTGTTGTGTAGGGAAAGAAACAAAATAGAATATATATAAAAAATTTTGCATGATTGTCTATTAGGAGTATTGTAAGAGAAAACGTAGTGGTGATTATCAGATACTCTTTCCGTTTTTAAAATATTGTCGTTTTAGCTATTATTAATTTTTTTGCAAAAAGAATGTCGTTTTAGGTTTTCTATATAGAAATTTGATGAGTTTGACTTTTCTCACCAATAGAATAATTACATTACTTTTTCTATTGGTTGATTTAAAATACTTAATTTTATTTTTATGGAAAACATAAATTTCTTAATATGTGTGAAGAATCTAAAACGACAATCTTTAGAAAACCGGAGGGGTATTAATTAACTTGTTGTTGTGCATCAATTTCATTAACTAAAACATGATTAGTGTTTTTATCTAATAAAGATATATTTTACTCCCTTCTTCCTAAATCGATGATGTTTTAGAGTTTTTGTTTTGTTTTAAATAAATGATGTTTTAGGTGATTTTAGGTGAAAAACACTTCAAAAGAAATGGGTAAAGTAAAGAAATGTACCGAGGGAGTATATGTTTGTGTGTCGAAATTATGTTGATCTATATACGTCAAAGCAGTTAGTGCATTTACAAGTAGGAACAAAAGTAGTTTATATCAAAAAGTAAATATTTGTTGTCACATATATAATATTAAATAATGAAACATATTGATGTATCTCTTAGATGGTATGTATATGGACAATGAATACAAAAACAGCCATTGTTGAAAAGGCCATAAATATTTGTATGTACCAAAATGCGAGCCTAATAAAATCGGTGGTTGGCTGTCAATTGAGAACCAAACCTAATCCATCTCTCTTCTCTCTTTATATTTATATATATATATATACACTAACAACTTGCCAAATTTGTCTCATATCTAACACCACCACTCTCTTATTATATTGTCTAGCATGGTAGTCAACCAGAAAATATCTGACCTTGCATCGACTATGAACGCCAGAATCATCGGCTCTGGTGAGAGATTGATGATCCTGGCACATGGGTTTGGCGGTGACCAGTCGGTTTGGGACAAGATAGTACCGGTCTTGTCCCAATCTTTTAAAGTGTTGGTCTTTGACTGGCTTTTCTCTGGAGCTATAAAAGACCAAAATCTTTATGACCCTTCAAAATATAACTCTTTAGATGTGTTCTCTGATGATCTCATTGCGCTTATGGATGAATTGAAGTTTGGCCCTGTTGTGTTCGTAGGCCATTCAATGTCTGGAATGATTGGTTGTGCTGCTTCTACTAAAAGACCTGACTTGTTTACAAATCTTCTTCTTATTGCTGCTTCTCCAAGGTAACATCACTTTGACCGTCCCATTGATTCGAACTATATATAAACCTTATGAACACGTGTTCCATGAAATACACGTCGACGATAATGAATCATGTTTAACGATGACAGATCATATAATTAAGCCGATATTCATGGAATTTAATTATGTGGATGATATAAGTGTAACAGTTGCAAAGTGTTGGACATGTGGACATGATTCAGCTGCTATCTTATTGGATGTATAAGACATTAGACATATGATCACATTTTGTCTTATTTCCTTGCAGCATATATATTAATTATATATAATATCACACTGATATATAGTTAACTATAGGTGAGAAAATCGGCCATAATTAGATGCAACAGTTGTTTACAATTGCTAAAATATATAGAAGAATTTCGCAAAATATCACAAAAATGATTTTATATATTAAAAATAGTACACACTACCAATTATTTTAAAATTTCTATAAAATATATTTTTATATTTATATAGAATTTAAATTTGAATTTTTTTAAGAATATAGTTTTGTCATAAAAAAATGAATTTTGTAAGAATTTGCTAATTAGATTTTAGAATTTAATTTTGTAATGAAAATGTTTAGTTTTTTTTTTTTTTTCCAACAAGGAAGGGTTTAGTTTTGAAAGTTAAAGTTTAAATTTAAAAGCTATTTTAGATTTATAGTCTTTTGGAATAAAAAAGTTAGTGTATAATTTTTAGAAGAAATTAAGAAATGCAACATGCTTATGCTTATGCACTTGCATAACGTTTTATAAAGTGAAATATACATATAGGTATATAAACAGCGAGGATTACAAAGGAGGGTTTGAGTCAAAAGACATTGACTTGATCATCTCCAACATCGGATCTAACTACGCGGCTTGGGCGGTTGCTTTCTCATCAGTCGTAGTCGACCAAAGGGACTCTATCTCCGTCGAAAGGCTCGAGAAGTGTCTAAAGAAGATGAAGCCAGAGACGGCTCTTGCGTTAGCTAAGATAGTGTTTGGCAGCGACGAGAGAGAGATGTTGAGTCAAGTGTCAGTGCCTTGTCACATTATACAGTCCCTAAACGACGTCGTCGTGCCTGTCTCAGTTGCTTATTTCATGCAAGAGAAAATCAAAGGGAAATCAACGGTTGAGATCATCCAAGATGGAATTGGACATTTTCCACAAATGACGTCACATCTTGATCTGCTTCTCCTCATCAGGCGTCTTCTCCACTTTTGAAGCATACACAAAATAAATAACAACTTTGCGTTTATCACTTCTTCTTGTCTATAGTTCATTATTTATATATAGGTGTGTACGTACTGTGAAGGCAAATTTGGTTGAAATTGCACCCGAATAGTCTCCAATATTATTAGTTTATTGATGGAATGAAAATGGAAATGGATTTGTTAAAGACGTTATTAAAATGCAAAAGAGTGAATTATTCGTATCACTTCATTGGGTTTAGTTGTACTGTATTGTTCCCCTATCTCATAATTGCATTTCTTCTATTATTAAATTCCAAACGTTGAACACATAACATCTCAATATAAAGATCAGATTTTTTTTATTGGGATGTAATAAATGATTCACTGTATCAGAGCAGATTAAAACACGAACACACAAGTTTTCCAATCCATTATTACATCAAGATCAATCACTTCGTGTACTCCTTCCATTTAAAAAAAAAAAAAATTATTTTAACTTCTTCCCACAAATTAAGAAATTTATGTTTCCCCAAAAATAACATTAAATATCTAAAATCAACAGTGTTACAATTATTCTATTGCTCAGACTAATCAAAATCATTCAATTTATACATTAAAAACCTATATAAGCAAATTCTACATGTGGCAAACATTCTTTCCAGGTTTTAAGGTTCTTTTTAATCAATGCACACAACAAGGTAGAAAATGTTCTATTGACAACTTCAGTTTGCCCATCAGATTGTGGATGACAAGTAGTAGAGAAACATAGCTTAGTTTTAATTTAGACCATAAAGTTTTCCAAAAGAAACTAAGAAACTTAGTGTCCCTATCTGAAACAATTGTCTTAGGCATTCCATGAAATCTAATATTTTCTTAAAGAATAAATTAGCAACATTCATAACATCATCAGTCTTATGACAAGGAATAAAATGAGACATTTTGGAGAACCTATCAACTACTACAAATACAAAATCTTTTCTAGTCTTAGTTCTAGGTAATCCAATAACAAAATCCATTGAAATGTCATGCCATAGTTGCAAAGGAATGGGTAAAGGAGTATACAGACCGGGATGTTGAACTTTGGATTTAGCTTGTTTGCAAGTTACAAATCTTTCGCAAGCTTTTTCTATATCTATTATCATGTGTTGCCAAATGAAGTGCTCTTGCATTACACTAAGAGTCTTAGACACACCAAAGTGTCCCATAAGTCTACCTGCATGAGCTTCTTTGACAAACAATTCTCTCAAAGAGGATTTACGCACACATAGTCTATTTTTAAAGAAGAGAAAACTATCATTCTTGAAGTATTTACCATGTTCAAACTTCTCACAAAAAGTATATACTTCTTTAATATCAGAATCAGTGGTGTATAAACTTTTGATGTTGCTGAAATCAGTGGTGTATAAACTTTTGATTTGCTCAAATCAATAGTGGACAAGTGAACAAACATTTGTGATAGTGCATCAGCAACTATGTTTTCCTTACCTTTCATGTACTTTATCCCATAAGGAAACATCTCAATGAATTCAATCCATCTAGCATGTCTCTTGTTCAATTTTTGTTGTCCTTTGAGAAGTTTAAGAGACTCATGATTTGTGTGGATGACAAACTCTTTAAGGCATAGATAATGTTACCATGTTTGTAGTGCCCTTACAAGTGCATAGAGTTCTTTGTCATATGTTGGATAATTCAAAGTAGCTCCTCCAAGCTTTTCACTAAAGAAAGCTATTGGCTTCTTTTCCTACATAAGTACAACACCTACACCTACACCATATGCATCACATTCTATTTCAAAACTTTTAGAAAAATCAGGAAGAGAAAGGATTGGTGAATTGGTGAGTTTCTCTTTCAAAGCCTGGAATACTTCTTCTTGTGCTTGTTCCCACTTAAACCCCATGTTTTTTTTTTTTATAATTTCAGTAAGTGGTGCAACCAAAGTGCTAAAATCTTTGACAAATCTTCTATGGAGACCAGCAAGTCCATGGAAGCTTCTCACTTCACCAACTATTTTTGGATTTGGCCATTCTTTAATAGCTCTGACATTTTCTTCATCCACCTTAACTCCATATGTACTTACAAAAAGTCTAAAAAGACAAGGTGATCTGCTCCAAAAGTACATTTCTTAAAAATAGCAAACAAGGATTCTGTCCTAAGCACTTCTAAAACCTTTCTAAGATACTCAATATGCTCATCCAAGTTCTTACTATAGATCAGAATGTCATCAAAGTAAACTACAACAAAATGTCATATAATTTATCTAAGAGCATAGTTCATTAGCCTCATGAAAGTACTAGGTGCATTAGTTAATCCAAATGGCATCACTAACCATTCATATAATCCTTGTTTTGTTTTAAATACAGTTTTCTATTCATCACCTTCTTTCATCCTAATTTGGCGATATCCACTTTTAAAATCAACCTTAAAAAGATGCTAGAACCATGCAATTCATCAAGCATATCATCTAATCTAGGAATAGGATGTCGATACTTTACAGTGATATTGTTTGTGGCTATTCAATCAACACACATTCTCCAGCTCTCGTCTTTTTTTGGTACAAGCAAAACTGCACATGGACTCATACTGATGCGTCCCTAGTGTGTTTCAAGCTTTAACACAAACCTTTGAGAGTTGGTCGTTTGATGGCTTGTGAGGTTCTTAGTCCCAAACGCGTAGAAAGACTTAAGAGTTCGGGAGGTTTTTAGTCCCGAACACTTAGAGTAACTTCTTGAAATGAATGGATGCGGATGAACGGTTTGTTAAAGATGGAAGGTGGTTCTTCAGCAAAAGATTGTGGTGATCAATTGCTTGTTCGATGTGTCTTTTCCATAGGTATCACGCCTACAAATAAAATCCAATACAAGGTTCCTATGTAGAGAGTTATCTCCAAGGCTCAATGTTCAAAGATGAACAAGGGATTCAGAATTTGAGAGAGTTATAGCATAAAGTTGAATAGTTTTATTACTTAGCCAAAATGTTGCTTAAATATAAAACAACAAAAGAAATGAAAGGGCAAGTTTGAACTTAGCAAAATATTAGAGATTCTTGAGAAGAGAAATGTTGAATAACTTAGTTGCTTCTTTGAATTCCAAGCCGAGTTGACCACTTGACTCGGCCAATAATTCCACAAAATACACTCTTCATCTTCTTGGATTTTGATCTTGTTATTGGGCCTATGTAAATCCAAAAATCCCCATCTTCAATAACTTGTTGGCCTTCGAGCATTTCAAGTCCATTGGCCAACTTTGGCCCGATAAGTTTGGTTCTCGGCCAGGCTAAAGTTGGCTTCGGCCAAGATGTAGTGTGCCTCGGCCAAACTTCCTTGGACACATCCTCAGCCTCGTCCATAGTGGTTCTGGTTAATTTGGACTAAAGATTGGAGTCTCAGCCAAATTTGGATCGAGACAATTTGTCACTAGGCCACGCCAAAATAGGTTCTGGCCAAGTTGGCTTGATGGTTGGCCTGTCTGGCTCGGCAGTTAGCCAGTTTGGCTCAATAGCTGGACCAGTTGGCTCAATAGTTGGCTAGTTTGGCTCAATAGTTGGCCCCGTTAGCCAATTGGCTCGATAGCTAGCCCAATTGACTCGATAACTGGCCAAGTCTTCTTGGGCCAGGCTCGATCTTCTTCGGCTAATTCTTTACTTTGTTCAAGTCATTCTCCTTCCCCTTCTGAGTTGCTATCGTCCTGGTCGAGTTTTGGCTTCTTCCCTTCTTGGCTTGAGTTTAGCTCGCGTTGGATCACATTTGGCTCAAGCCGAATCTCTTTTTGGCTCGGATCGGTTCACTTATGGATCGAGCATATTTGTATCATCCCCTCTTTCTTTGAAAGAATTTGACCTCAAATCTGAATTATCTGCATGGAAAGGAATCAAGTCAGCCACATTGAAAGTTCAATTTATGGGATACTTACCTTGAAGATCAATCTTGTAAGAATTGTTGTTGATCCTATCCAACACTTTGAAGGGTCCATCGATTCTTGGCAAAAGCTTGGATTTTCTTTCCAAATGAAATCTTTCTTTTATTATATAAATATTCACCAAGTCCCCCAACTCAAGTATCAATTCTTGTCTACCCCTATTCGCTTGTTTTGTATACTCCTTCGTCCTTTTCTTAATGTTTTTATTAACCCGCGCTTGAAGTGAAAAAACAAACTCGGCCTTGGCCTTACCATTAAGGTTAGCTTTTTCATTAAGAGGTAAAGGTTAAAAGTCAAGAGGACTTAATGGATTGAATCCATACACTACTTGAAAGGGCGAATATTTGGTAGCACTATGCATGGAATGCTTGTATGCAAACTCTACGTGTGGAAGAAATTCTTCCCAAGTCTTAATGTTTCTTTTAATCACAACACGCAAAAGAGTTCCTAATTTCCTATTGACCACTTCGGTTTACCCATCCATTTGAGGGTGACAAGTTGTTGAAAACATTAACTTAGTTCCTAGCTTGGACCAAAGTGTTCTCCAAAAATGGCTTAGGAACTTAGTATCCCTATCCGATACAATGGACCTAGACAACCCATGCAACCTAATCACTTCTCTAAATAAAAGATTAGCTATGTTTGAAGCATCATCGGTTTTGTGGCATGCAATGAAATGGGCCATTTTTGAAAACCTATCTACTACAACAAAGATAGAGTCTCGTCCAGTTTTAGTTCTAGGCAAGCCAAGTATGAAATCCATTGAAATGTCTACCCATGGAACATGAGGAATAAGGAGTGAAGAATACAAACCTTGCGGTTGAGTTTTATCTTTGCCTTGAATGTAAACATTGCATTGTTTACAAAACTTCTCCATATCTCGCTACATATTTGGCCAATAAAAGTGTTCCTTGAGAATGTGGTAAGTCTTTACTACTCCAAAATGTCCCATCTAGCCTCCTCCATGCGATTTCCTAATATACGAGTCTTTCAAAGAGAAATTAGGGAAACATAATCGACTTTCAAAGAATAAAAATCCATCATCTTGATAGAACTTGATATCACCATGATGTCTTGAACTAGCATTGAAGTGTTCTTTAAAATCTGGATCTTGGACATAGTAAGCCTTAATTTGATCAAAGCCTAACAAATTAGTTTCCAGAGTGGATAACAAAGTATACCTTCTTGAAAGAACATCGACCACGACATTTTGGTTTTCTTGCTTGTATTGAATGATATAAGGAAAGGTTTCAAGAAATTCTACCCATCTAGCATGTCGCCTATTTAACTTATGTTGGCCTTTGAGATGCTTGAGTGACTCATGATCCGTGTGGATCACAAATTCCTTGGGACATAGGTAATGTTGCCAAGTTTCAAGTGTTCGGATCAAAGAATAGAGCTCTTCGTCATATGTTGGGTAGCTTAGTATGGATCTCTAAGCTTCTGACTAAGTAAGCAATTGGCTTTTTCTCTTGCATAAAAACGGCTCCAATGCCTACACCAGAGGCATCAAACTCAACTTCATAAGTTTTAGAAAAACGAGGAAGAACAAGTAACGGGGCATTAATCAACTTCCCTTATAACGTGTGAAAGGCATCTTCTTAGGCTTGTCCCCATCTTTACCCACGTCCTTTTTGATAACTTCAGTGAGTGGTGCGGCCAAGATGCTAAAGTCTTTCACGAATCTTCTATAAAAGCCGGCCAAGCCATCAAAACTCCTAACCTCACTAACATTCTTGGGAGTTGGCCAATCTCGGATGGCTCTCACTTTCACCTCACCCACTTGGATTCCTTGAGCTGTTACAACAAAGCCTAAAAACACAAGGTGATCCATTCCAAAAGTACACTACTTAAAGTTAGCAAACAAAGTTTCCTTGCTTAGTACATCTATAACCGATTTCAAGTGTTTAACAAGTTCATGAATAATTTTGCTATAAATCAAGATGTCATTGAAGTACACAACCACAAAATGCCCTATGAAAGCTCTCAAAACATGGTTCATTAAACAAAAAAAAATGTACTAGGTGCATTTGTAAGCCCAAAAGGCATTACTAACCACTCATACAAGCCATGTTTGGTTTTAAAAGCCTTTTCCACTCATCTCCCTCTTTCATTGTAATTTGGTGGTAACCACTTTTTAAATCAATTTTTGAAAAGACACATGAGCCATGCAATTCATCAAGCATATCATCAAGCCTAGGGATTGGATGCCTATATTTTACCGTAATTTGGTTGATGGCTCGACAATCAATATACATGCGCCAACTTTGATTTTTCTTTGGTACAAGTCGGACCGGTACGACACATGGGCTCACGCTCTCTCTAATGTGTCCTTTAGCCATCAACTCATCCAATTTCCTTTGGAACTCCTTAGTTTCTTCAGGAGTGGCTCTATAAGTTGGCCTATTTGGCAATGATACTCCAAGAACTAGGTATATTTGATGTTCAATGCCTCAAATAGGTGGTAAGCCGGGTGGATTATCTTCTAGAAACACATCACCATAATCCTGCAAAACAAATTTGAGTTCACTCAGAAGCTCTGGTGTTTGGTTAGAAAGCATTAGTGTATCCTTATAAACGAATAACAACACACTTTGCTTATCATACAAGGCTTGTTTAATACCCCTATTTTTGGCCAAGAGCTTGTTGCTTTGCACATTCACACTAGGTAGTGTTTCTTTTCTCTCAGCCTTATATAGCTTGAGATTTACTTGGTCTTCATGCACTGTTTGAGGTGACAAAAAAGCTAGAACAATCTTGTTTCCCCTATGAGTAAAGGTATGTCAGTTTGTGTATCCATCATGAACCGCTTTTTCCTTAAAGGATATGGCTTGAATACATGGGAAGCATATCACATATAATATCATCCCGATATCTACCAATGGTGATTGGCACCATCACTTGTTCTGTGAGCTTCAACTCACCATTTTTATTCAACCATTGCAACATGTAGGGCTTAGGGTGTTTGCCCGTTTTGAGTCCAAGCTTACCTAAAAGTGATTCACTAGCCACATTATTACAATTACCTCTATCTATAATAAAGCTACAAACCTTCATCAATGTTACAATGAGTGTGAAAGAGGTTCTTCCTTTGGTTATTTCTTCTGGTTTGGGTTGAACCTTTAATGATCTTCTTGTGACCAAAAGCTCTCCTTGGACCGGGTAATCAATGGTTTCACCTTTGGATTCTTGATCCTTTTCTTCTTCAGAAATGATTTCTCCCGAGTCTAAAAGGATCATCACCTTTTGGTTGGTACAGTCATTGGCATAGTGGCCAAAACCATGGCATTTGTAACATTTTACATCTCGGGCTTGAGTGGTTTTGCTTTTGTCTCCTTCCTTTGGCTTGTAAACACTTTTTCCTCCTTGGTTTAAGTTGTTTTGTTGCTAAAGCCTCCTTTGGTTCGTGAACTTTTCTTGAGTTGTTGTTCAATGAGAGTTTCCTTGTGAAGAAGTTCATAAATATCACCAAACTCTTGCATCTTGAGCCGGTCTTGAATGTCTCGGTTAAGGCCAGCTTGGAAACATGCCATAGTTGCTTTGGGGTCTTCATCTACGCCTTCCTCGATCATCAAGGTTTCCATCTCTTGATAGTAATCTTCAACTCCTTTTCCCCCTTGAAAAAGCGGCCTTAGTTTGTGATGAATGTCTCGACCATAGTGGCTCGGCAAAAATATTTTCTTCATGATGGTTTTATGTTCAAACCATGATGTTACGAGTGGCTCAGCGTTTCTTCTTCTTAGTTTCACCACCTGATCCCACCAATGAAGCGCATAGCCAGTTATTGGCAATCAAAGACCAACTTCATTCGCTTTTCCCTCTCCAAGTAAGGATCCGGATCAGTTGTACCACTAAAGGTTGGAATCCTAAGCTTAAGATTACCTAGGTTTTCATCTTGAGCATGCCTTGGTGCATGAGATTGGCGATATCTATTCCTATCTATAGAGTCGGCCCTTGTTGCCCTTGAAACATCCGTGCTTCTCCCGGAAGACGCATCTTCTTTATTATATTCTCATGTTGCTATCAGCTTGCCATGCCTTTTGTTCCTTACGTACCTCCTAGAATGAGAAGATTTTCCAAAGAAAAGGTTAGATTTATCTTGAAGGTTAAAACTAGCACTTAGCCTTTTTACGATCTCGACCATCAGGGCTTCCATTTGTAACTTGTTAAAGTTGGCCGCATTAGGTTCCTCTTGCTCGGCTTCCATCCGACATTGTTCCTATCAAAGACTTAGACAAACTTGGTTGAAATAGCCGAAGCCTCACTATCACTCTTTGGTGTTTCTCTCAAGTGTTTTTAGGTGGAAGGAACTTGTGAATCCAACGCTCATCAATAAACAAAGTCTTTCCTATTTGAAATAACCCTTACCCCCAAGAAAGATAGAAAGATTGCAAGATTTTTGTTCGCAAGGAGCTTTACCACCAGGGCTAGATTTCTCCTCAGCCTACACGGCTTTCTCCTCGGCCTAATTTGAATTACTATTGAAGGCAGACCAATTCAGATAGTTGGGAAGAAGACCAGAACTGAATGGAAAAAGCGGATCAAATATGTCCAGGTCGTTTGGGATTGTGATGGTAATGAAGAAATGACTTGGGAACCCGAAGATATGATGATGGAAAAATATCCTAAGTGGTTCGGTAAACAAAAGGTGGTACGTTTTACGAAAAATAAGGATGAAAATTCGAGGACGAATTTAGCCTAAGTGGGGGAGAATTGTAGCACCCGAAAAACCACAAGTAAAAGAATATTGGCCGGATGGTCGGGCCAAAATATAAATGCTTCGATCGAAGAGGTTAAAATCCTAAAGATAAGCATTTAACCGAAAGAACTGAAGGAAAGTCAAGTTGGTTAGTGAGAAATGCAAAAATTTGACTAAGTGTCAAAGTTTTTATAAGTGGGATGGGAAGAATTCATGAACTGTTTAAGTGTTAAGCTTTATCTTGTTTATTATTAATTTTTATAATTAAAATAAATAGGCCAGTGGCTTGTCAAACATTTCAATGTCTTCTGGTAGAAACCTAAAAATTGTCACTAATGCTATGTAGGGGGTGGTGATAGTTTAGGTTTGGACCGTTTAAGTTGGATGCGACCATGGCTTAGTAAACCCCCTCATATCATGCTTGGGAAACATGATCGTGATGCTTGACAAGCATCATGTCCATTTGGGAAGATTGATCGAAGATCAGATCATGGTTGGATCATGCTAAAGGAGCTAGGAATCTGAATGTGCAAGTGAATCAGTCAAGAACTAAGTGGTTAGACTGAAAGATGCATTAATATGCGGAGAAAATCGGTGAAGGGACAGTTTTGTTGAGAAAATGTGCAAACTGTTCGAGTATCAGTCAAGATGCTTAGATATCAACAGAACCATGCGCAGGTTTACTTGATGTTGCGCATAACTGATTATCATGCGGATATATAAGCTAATTCTCGGGAAAAATTAGAATATGCTTGAGCAGCGTGTCAGTTAGAATGATTAGAACAAGTTGCCAGCAAGCAATCAGTCAGTCTTATTAGAACAGTGGTTGCCAGCGAGCAGTTAGTCAGTTTGATCAAAACAGTGGTTGCCAACGAGTACGGTGTCTGTCTGGTTGGAGCAGTGTGCCAGTCCAGAAATGCGCAAGCAGGACGTGGCATGTTTTGACTGGACCGGTTCCAAGCTGGTCAAGCCATATTTCTTCACCTTTGGGTTACTTCTTCTCTTCATCACAAAAATATCAGTCTTGAGAGAGAGAGATTTCCCATAGAAGGCGAAAGTTAGAGTTTTAAAGAATCAAACCGTGAGAACCAGTCTGTTGAGCTTGAGCAATCTATAAAGAAAATAAACCAGTTAGTTCGGGACGGTTTCAAAGGTGAGTGCGATTTATCCGAACCTTAGACTTTCAGCGTGATAGTCTAGTGGCCTTGAGTGCCTCTTTTCTGTGTTATGATGACCTTCATGGTTATCGGACATGATCTGGATAGCGTTTGTGGCCGGATACATGTTATACGAAGGCCTTAATGCCGTTCTTCGACCTTTGTGGTCAGTATACATGATCCAGATAACCTTTGTAGTTGAATTCATATTCTATGAAGGCTATGATGCCGTTTTGGAGGCCATGGATGCCATATACATAATATGATTGTAACACCCCGTGTCCGGTCAACCCCCTTTGACCAAAACCGAGGTTATTACGCC
>OVBE01001766.1:0-34384 GCA_900406425.1 Iberis pinnata | reverse complement strand
CCAACAGTTTGGTTGTCTATTAGAAACAAGGGTTCAATCTCATAATTTCTCACGTATCTTGCAGGCGGCACTTCCACATTGGAATGCTATCACCAATTACGAGGCCCATCGTCTGGGCCGTATCTGGGTTTGTTGGAGGGCGGGTGTCGTTGTCACCCCCCTTCTTATCACCTCTCAACTTATTACCGTTATTGTTACCTTAGAAACTGGAGTTACAGTTTTGATCTCTTGTGTTTATGCTTCAAATTTTCAGGATGATAAGATCCATCTCTGGAATGCATTGCTGGAGAGTCAACGAATCTATGGCCCAACAGCGATCCCTTGGCTGCTCATGGGTGACTTCAATGAGATATTATCAAGCTCTGAGCAATCTAATCCATCCACACGGCAACGGCTTCAAGGGATGCTCCACTTCCAGGACTTTGTGAATCGGGTGGATTTAGCAGATCTCTCCTACCTAGGACCGCACTTCACATGGACGAATCGTCGTTCAAATGATCCCATAGCAAAAAAGCTGGATATGAGTCTTGTTAACGATGCCTGGATGCATGCCTTCCCTCAGTCATTCGCTGCTTTTGAAGCCAATGGAGTATCCGATCACTCTCGTTGCATCATCCACCTCACCTCCTTCCCTTCTACTTCCCGTAAACCGTTTAAATTCAATAATTTCCTTACTGACCATCCAAATTTTTTGCAGATTGTTGCAGATGCCTGGCGGACACACCTACCTCTCACCCATTCCCGCATCGCTCTCTGTCTCTTTCATACCAACCTCAAGACCCTCAAATTCGCTATTAGGCATCTCAGCCGATCCTCCTTTGGGGATCTATCTACCGGCACTCGTACTGCATATGACCATCTTCGCTCTTGCCAGCTACAGTCATTCACCGACCCTACCCCCACTCACATTCAAGCTGAAACGGACGCTCATCGGCAATGGTCCCTCTTAGCACTTGCTGAGGAGAAGATGTTCCAACAAAAATCGCGTATCACTTGGTTAAAGAATGGGGACCATAACACGGGCTTCTTCCACCGAATCGCTTCTTCACGCACCAGCCATTACACGATCCGCCGCCTCCTCTTGCCATTAGGACATGAGACCACAGACGTTAATGAGATCAAACCGGAGGCTGTCCGCCACTTTCAGCACTTCCTCCAACACTCTGATCCTATTACTCCTATACCTCTTGACTCTCTTGATCGATTGCTCACATATCGTTGTCCTCTTGTTGCAGGTGAGGCGCTGACAACGCCTATCACAGGTACAAAAATTCATGACACTCTATTCTCCTTACCTGCTAACAAAGCTCCAGGTCCAGATGGATACACCGCGGAATTCTTCAAAGCTTCATGGGACCACATTGGTGTGGACTTTATTACCGCTGTCCAGTCTTTCTTCCTGTATGGTTTTCTTCCACGTGGTGTGAACGCTACTCTTATCTCCCTGATTCCCAAAACTGACAATCCACAGACCATAAGAGACTACAGGCCCATTTCCTGCTGCAATGTCCTATACAAAGTCATCTCCAAGATACTTGCTAACCGTCTAAAGGTATTACTTCCTCATTTTATTGCACCAAACCAAAGCGCCTTCATCAAAAACCGTCTTCTGCTTGAGAACGTTCTATTGGCAACGGAACTGGTCAAAGACTACCACAAGACAACAATCGCGCTGCGGTGTACTCTTAAGCTTGACATCTCAAAAGCGTTTGATTCCATCCACTGGGATTTCTTTCTCACCATTCTCCAGGTTTTACACTTTCCCCTTATCTTTATTCACTGGATTCGCCTCTGCTTGTCCACGGCAACCTTCTCTATATCTATCAACGGCGAATCTGCGGGGTACTTCCCGAGCTCTCGCGGATTACGCCAAGGTTGTGCTCTATCCCCTTACCTTTATGTTATAGCGAATGATGTTCTCTCCAAACTGCTCGATGCCGCGGCATCCATGGGTAGTATTGGGTATCACCCCCATAGCCATAGATTAGGTCTTACGCATTTATGTTTTGCCGATGATATCTTGGTCTTTTGTGATGGTTCCCCAGGTTCTCTTCACGGTGTCTTACAGGTTCTGGAGACTTTCAGCGCCGCTTCCGGGTTACGTGTGAATCTCGCCAAGTCTTCCGTGTTTGTTCCAGCGAACCCATCGCCTGCATTACTCACAGCACTCACAACATATGGGATATGTCGGGAAGACCTCCCTATTCGATACCTCGGTCTACCACTCACAACCAAACGACTCAGCCGTACTGATTATGAGCCTCTGGTTGATCGCATTCGTTCTCGACTCAATTCATGGTCCACTAAACTTTTATCTTTTGCAGGCCGCTTACAGCTCATCCAGTCTGTTATTGTTAGCACCATCAATTTTTGGCAATCTGCGCTCCGCTTACCGAAAAGGTGCTTAAAACAGCTGAGTAATTTATGTAGCAACTTCCTGTGGTCAGGCTCACCAATATCTTCCTCCTCTACCAAGGTAAGTTGGACTGATGTTTGTTTCCCCAAAGCACAGGGTGGTCTCGGTATTAGGCGTTTTGTAGATACGTCCACGGTGTTTTCTCTCTCTTTGATCTGGCGGCTACATATCAACTCAAGCTCCCTCTGGACAGCTTGGACGCGCTTATATCTACTCCGTCAAGCAACTTTTTGGGACCTCTCACCCACTACAGCCGCTGGTTCATGGATTTGGCGCAAGTTGCTCAAACTACGTCCTCTTGCCGCATCATTTATTAAAACAAGGTTAGGTAATGGGTCCTCCACCTCTTTTTGGTTTGATAATTGGTGCTCTCTTGGTTCGTTGTATGCACTTGCAGGTGATTTCGGTATTCGGGAGTTCGGTATACCGCGACACTCCACCGTCGCGGATGCGTCAAACTCTGGGACCTGGAGGCTAAGGCGCTCCCGGCGCCTCTCCCTGGGCTCACTCTACCATACGATCACAGCCCTACCAACCCCAAACCCGGCAGCTGGTCCTGATGTTCGTCTCTGGTATCATGGCAATGACCACTACCGTGACGTTTTCCACTCTACCTCCACTTGGAAACAGATTTGTCACTCAATCCCTATCAAATCTTGGTCCTCTGTTGTCTGGTTCAAACAATCTATTCTCCGTTACGCCTTTATCTCTTGGCTTGCATTTCTTGATAGGTTATCTACAGGTCGTCGAATGCGCACATGGGGACGACTGCAGCACTGTGTCTTCTGTGGCGAACCGGATGAGTCACGGGATCATCTTTACTTTACCTGTCCATACACTTACACTCTGTGGACCGAGCTCACTTCTAGTCTACTCCACAACCGCCACTCTCCTGACTGGCAGCGCACAATCTCCACCATACAGCATCGTGCCTTCTCCTCTGTCGATGCTGCGCTATTGCGTCTATGTCTCCAAGCCGCCATTTACTACATCTGGCGTGAACGCAATGCTCGATGCCACGACAATCCCTGGCAGCCATACTCCCACCTTCTGCGCACGATTGTCAACACTATTCGGTTGCGGATCCTCAGCCTGCAGTACCCGGCCCACTCTCGCTACCATGGGCTCTATTCCCGCTGGAATGCCCTCCATCCGACCATTCCCTGATGCGCAGCATTTTCTCCTACTGCAGCTCACCGGAGCTCTTCTTCATTTCTTGTCCTTTACTACATTTTATACTTTATGGGTATATGGTTCCGATTGTCTTGGTGTGTACTCTTTTTCCAGGTTCTAGTTTTATCCCACAAGGTTTTCTAGAATCGGGTTTTAACGAGGCCACCAAGATAATCGCATTAGAAACCATATACATATTGCTTCAGTCTTAACCAAACATTCTTTTGTAAATAATCTCTATTCTTAAGTTTAATCAATTTAACATTTCATCAAAAAAAAAATATATTATAGTTTATATTTAAGGATACGCTAATTGATTATATAGGAAACTAATTAAATTTTGAAATTGTAATGGAAAATTCTAGAAACAAAATTAAGTGTGTTACAAATTAATGGAGAAAAATATATAAAATATTTCATAATAAAACATTTAGGAAAGTAATCATACAAATCAAATAATAATTTAAATATATTCCAGTTAGATAATAGTTTATAATTAATACTGAATATTATAAAAGCAAAACAAATGGTGATGGTATAACGTACAAAACAGGACATTAATATTTATAAATCACTTTAAAAAATAGAATATTAATATTTCTTATTATAGAATATTTATATTTCTAAATCAAAATAAATTAAAAATATTTCAAAAAAATTTTATTTTAAAACACTAATTTAAAAGTATTATTTAAAGTTTAAAAGGAAATTCTAAAAACAACCATAATAAAAACAAACTTTGGTTGGGTCATTTCATACCCAATTTATTAAAAACTAAAACTAAAAATGTAGCTTATTTTCATGATACCAATAATAATATTTGTCATTTTTAGTTATTATTATTCGGTTTAATTGAAAACCAATAAATGAATAATTTTTTACTATTTTGATCTTGGTCAGATTATGCAATTAAAAAATAAATATGATATTAGTTACATTCTTATAAATTTGATTTAATTGAAAATCAAATTCAACTGAATATTTTGTGCTTGGATCTCGATTTAGTCGGTTTCCTGCACTTATTGCACAAATTTGTTGTGAGGTTAAAACTAATCTCGACACACACACATATATATATATATATATATAAAAGCTTGAAATGAAATAAAATTCTTACAATTTCTGATGTGGGATCTTGTATATTTTTTAAAAGATGGCCCATGAAATTTGAATTATTGTTTGGGCTCAAATTAGATCTTAGTTTATATATAAAAATATACTATCGATTATTTACGAAACTAATTAGATTTTAAAATTGTAATAGAATATTCTAGAGACATAATTAAGTGTATTACGATTTATAAATAAAATATAGTAAGCAAAATAGATTTCATAATCAAATATTTAGAAAAGTAATTATAAAAATATGATAATTTATACCTATTCCTATTATTCAATAATTTATAACTAATATTGAATATTATAAAAAATGGCGATGGTAAAATAAAAAGACAAGATATTAATATTTCTAAATGAATTTAAATAATAGAGTATTAATATTTATAAATCAGTTTAAGTAATAGAATATTAATATTTCTAAATCAAGATAAAACTAAAAATATTTTGATTTTTTTTATTGTAAAACAATATTCATTTAAAGTTTACAAGAAAATGCTAAAAACAACCATAATAAAAACAAATTTTGGTTGGTTCGTTTTCATGCCAATCTTTTTTTTTTTAAATAAACCTAAAAATGTGACTTATTTTTATGAAACCAATTATAATAATTATCACTTTCAATTATTATTATTTGGTTTTAATGAAAACCAAATAAAATAAATAAATTTTTAATATTTAGATCTTGATCAAATCATGTAAGTACAATAAAAAATAATATTAATCACATTCAGTTTATAAATTCGATTTAATTGATATCGAATTCATCTAAATATTTTTTGTGTTTAGATCTCGATTTTATTGGTTTTCTGCACTTACCGCACAAATTTTTTGTGAGGTTGACACTAATCTTGACATACATATATATAGGAGCTTGAAATAAAGTAAATTTCTTTAAATTTCCGATGTGGGATCTTGAATATTTTTTTAAAAATATGTCCCATGAAATTTGAATTACTGTTTGAAGCGAAATTAAATTATAGTTTACATTTAAACATATACTCATCGATTATTTAAGAAATTAATTAAATTTTGAAATTGTAATGAAATTTACAAAGTATTATACTCAGTTCTCTTGCATTCACTCAAAAACGCAGTAACCATTAATGCTATGTAGAATCATTGCTATTTTTAAAGTCCAATAAATATATTTGTATCATATTCGCGTCTTTTAAGAAAAAAAAAACAGAAAACACATTCTCTATAGATCGAACATGCATCTTAAATCGGATCATACCCGACGCAAATAAAGATTTGCGTGTCTCCAAATGTGGTCGGACAAAAATGACCTCAACTCAAATTTTTTTTTGTTCTTCAAATTCTAATTTTCTAATGGCAATAAATATAATATTCCACATTTCTTTTCGATAGTATCATCAAAATTAATATTATAAATAAAGCATTCACAATCTTCAAAACTAATTTGCCAATCAGATCTTAATACCGATTAAAATAATAAAGTACATAAAACAATATAAAATAACTTACGAACTAACTGTTACAGATTTTTGGACCCAAAATAACTAATTACTATAATTTGTTTTTCCTAAAAATATTTAACGACACTGCAAAAATAATTATATAGAAGAAAATTTTTGAAAATTGTACCTAACAAATTTTTTATGGAATTAATATAACAACTTTGCATAGAAATTATATTTAATAACTGTAATTTTTCCAAATAAGTATACGAAACAGTTTTTACCAAAATATGTACAATAACTATACAAAACAACAAATTTCAAAAAGGATTTTTCCAAGAAACTGTATTTAATAAAAACGTATCAAGATTAATATAAAAACCACTACTAAATAACTTTTCATAACAAATGTGCAACAAAAACTTTACTAAATAACTATGTATCAAAATATGTGAAATAACTATACATATTAACTCTACCGAACCAATTTGAAACAGACTAAATGATTTAATTATGCACAATAACTTTACTAATTAAGTATGCATACGAATACTAATTTATAATCATACCTTGTTCAAAAATTTAAAAGGTTTTTATGTCAAAGTGTTTGTTCTAAAAGATGTTTAATTATGGTAGATTTGTTTAGAATCATTGTTAGACATATAATTATACATAAAAATAAATTAAATTACTATTTAAATAAAAATAATAATTATGTCATTATTAATCTACATATTTAATTTTTAAAAATATGGTTTATAATTTTAATTTAGATTGTTTTTTTTAATTTTTTCATAATTATTCCAAATAAGTATTTACTATAATATGTTTTTCCTGAAATTCGTCTAGGGAAACCTTGATAAAAGGTAATAATGAGAGATGTAAAAAAAAAAAAAAAAATCAGATTTCATTTTGACTGGTAGGGTTTTTGTGAGAAAGTCAGTGAAAACAAAGGCGATTCATTCAAATGGCGAGTCCGTCGACATTACCAGAGCATCACTACCCGAAGAGGCAACGTCTTCCTTCTGTAGATGAAGACGACGACGATGATTACAACGCTGCGAGTGACGAGGACTCCGACGATTCTGACACCGAAAGTCTCGAGGATGAAGTCATAATAGAAGAAGAAGGAGAAGAAGTTGAAATCACAGAAGATGTTGGGGGAACGACTATCGTTAATGATGCTGAGGATATCTTAACGGAAGTACAATCGGGAAGATCTGTAACCAGCAGTCCGATTTCTTCATCGCAACAATCTGTAAAGCTGAAAAGTTCCGATGTTCTCGATTGTCCTACTTGCTGCGAGCCACTGAAGCAACCAATCTATCAGTGTAATAATGGACATGTAGCTTGTTCTTCTTGCTGTACCAAATTGAGGAATAGATGTCCCTCGTGTAGATCTCACATCGGTGACATTCGATGCAGAGCAATGGAGAAAGTCATTGAAGCATCCATAGTCCCTTGTCGAAATGCAGTATATGGCTGTAGACAAACGACAGCGTATGGAGATAGACCTAACCATGAGAAGTTATGTGTATTCACCAAATGCTTTTGCCCTTTACCAAATTGCAATTACACAGGCTCCTACACAAATCTCAAAAGCCACGCTCGTGCTGACCACAAAAACCTCACTCCACTTGTGATGGATTGTCCTTTAATCTTTGGAATGAACCCAGATAGGAATAATATGGTTGTTTTTCAGGAGGAGAAAGAAGGTGATTTGATTGTAGTTCAAGCTTTCAAGAGATCGCATGGTGTGTATGTGACTGTGAACAGAATTGCACCCTTAGCTCCGGAAATACACAACCTTTCCTGCAGTATAGCCAATCTCAAAGCCCATACCACGCTAAAACTGGGGTTGCAGGTGAAAAAAGTTCCGAAAGTGAATGAAGAAGACAACAACAACAACCCCCAAGATGGCTTTATGTTGATTCCAAATTATATGTTGTGTGATGGGAACTTGAAGTTGCAGATTTGCATTGGGAGTGAGTATAGATATATTCATATATGAAGAAGATGGTTTATTTCAGTTTCTACAATCTTTAACATTATTTAGAAGTTGTAAGAGCTCTTTGAACACTAGTATCATCGTTTTCTTATTGTTAAACTTGTTTTGAAAGAATAGTCAACGGCTGGGATGTTGACGTGGCAGCTCCCTTCGTTATCTTTTTCATTCTAATATATCTTCCAAACAAATATAAGCGCAAAGTCCAAAGTTTGCATTTGAGAGGATGGATCAGAGTCCCCTTATTGATTCCCTCAAAGCAAAGTTGGAATCTTTATCTTCCCTTTCAACCAAATGTTGTATCTACAAAGTACCCAGTAAGCTCCGAAGGCTAAATCCTGATGCATATTCGCCTCGCCTTGTGTCCTTTGGCCCGTTTCATCGCGGTAAAGATGAACTTCAAGCCATGGAAGAGCATAAATACAGGTACTTGCAAAGTTTTGTCCGTAGAACAAGCTTTAATTTAGAGAGTCTTGTTGGAATTGCAAGAACTTTGGAAGAGAATGCTCGCTACTGTTACGCAGAAGATGTGAAACTCAACACCGATGAGTTCGTGGAAATGTTAGTCGTAGATGGATGTTTCTTGGTTGAAATTGTTTTAAGATCTAGTTATCCTCAACTTATAAGCGAGGAAGATCGCATATTTGGTAAGCCAAAGATGATCACCGATGTGTGTCGTGATATGATTTTGATAGAAAACCAATTACCCTTTTTCGTGGTTAAGGGTTTTTTTCAACTCTTGTCTTCTCGTTACCAACAAGGAGCACAGTCAATCCTTAAGACTATTCACTTCCACTTCACTTGTTTCTTGGGCAACATAGATGATGCAAAGTTTGATTCAGAGCCAGAGCATTTTGTTGATCTTGTGAGGTCTTGTTATCTGCCACTGGTTCCAATCAAATTGGAACAACCCACAATAAAGATAGACAATGCACCAGAAGCGTTGGAGCTTCATAATGCTGGAGTTAAGTTTAAGCCAGCAAAAACAAGTAGCTGTTTACTTGACATTACATTTGCTAATGGAGTACTGAAGATTCCTACAATTATCATCGATGATCTCACGGAAACACTCTACAGAAACATCATTGTGTTTGAACAATGTCATTGCTCAGACGCGAACTTCCTCCACTACACCAGGTTGCTTAGTTGTTTCACTAGATCATCTACAGATGCTGACTTACTCATTCGCAGTGGGATCTTTGTGAACTATCTTGGGAGTGCAGAAGATGTTTCAAAGTTGTTCAATAGCATTTGCAAAGAGGTTAGCTTTGGTAGAAGATATTACTTTCAGACACTCTCTGAAAACCTACAAGCTTACAGTAACACACCATGGAACAGGTGGAAGGTGATTTTGAGACGCGATTATTTCCGAAATCCTTGGTCAGTTGCATCTGTCTTGGCTGCTTTAATTCTTCTCCTTCTCACTTTCATACAAGCTGTATGCTCTATCTTGGCCTTGTGAGTTACCATTTGTAATTACATCCTTCATGGAAATCATTTGGTAGCCAAAATTCAATAAACTAAACACTTTTTAAGTTAAAAGCCTTTTGATTCTATAGAGCTATCAGCAAAAAGTAAGTTAAAGAGTTGACCAATCAAACAGAAACTTAACTGATTAATGAATCAGACTCACTAGAAATAATAAGTGGTGGGCTATTGTGGCGTATAGTCTCAAACAAGGTGCTGAGCTAAAGTAAGGATCTTGAGCTGCTTTCTGAGGCGCATCTCGTGCGGGACAGGACCAAACACTCGGGTACCAGTCGGTTGGTCATACTCCATTTTGTTCTTCTTGGTATTACTATTCTTCTTCTTCTTTTCTTTAATGCCCACAATTACAACCGCATTGTCATCAAAACTGACTTGGCTTCCATCAACACGCCTTTTCTGCATTGCAGCCCGCACAACCACACCATACACGACACTCCCTTTCTTGACTTTACCATTTGGACTCGCATTTTTAACAGAACCAACAATGATATCACCAAGTCTTGCTCCTTTCTTTTCCTTTAAGGATTGAATGCACATCACCTCCTTTGCACCAGAGTTGTCCACGGCTTTGAGAATTGTTCCCATTTGAATGAATGTCCTTTGTTGTTGCTGTAATTTTGAAATCATCAGGACAAAATCCACAGGCTTCTCTCAAGATGTTAAAAAGAAAGCTTCATCAAAGTGAGTTAATTGCAGAAGATTATTGACCTGAGAGAGGATGCTTCCATTCATCAGTCCATTGGAGGAAATCATCATACTAGAGAAAGCATTGCTAAGACCTCCAAGCAGTGAACGTCCTGCTCACATTTGTGCATGAATCAAATCAACAAAACTCTTACTTTTAAATCGGCATTCCATGAATCAAAGCAAATACAAACTCTGTCAAGAAGTTGAAAGGATAGTGATCGTAACAGTAATAGAATATATGATATAATTTAGAAAGTTAAAACTCCCTTTAACCTAATAAACAATGATAAACAATAAAATAAAACCAAAATTGCAATTAGTGGCTGTAAGGAGGCTTTGGAGATGGTGAAAATGTACCTCGGGAGAATCTGGAAGCTAAAGCTGCTGCCATTTCTGCAATTTAGAGGCTTTGATCGTTAATGGCGCAAGACTGGTCTCGAGAATGAATGAACCCTGCGATTACACAAAGCCTCGACGTTAGGGTTTTCACATCAACAAGAACAGACCTTGTGCATTGACTAGAAACATGATAAACAAAAGTGGGCGTGCCGGAGTGGTTATCGGGCATGACTAGAAATCATGTGGGCTTTGCCCGCGCAGGTTCGAATCCTGCCGCTCACGATTTTCATTTCTTATTTTTTTTGTTTTCTCTTCTCTTCTCTGATTTTTTGTTGTAAACTTGTAAAGTGTAAAGATTTAACGATCTCGTTTATATATTGTTATTATTAATATCTCTATTCTTAGTTTGGTTGTAACATTTTCTGTGGAATTATGTGTGATATTAGTAGGTGTACACGACGATGTGGGTTAGCTGACGAATTTTTTTTTTGCAAATTTTGAATATTTTATCTTAATATGAACTAGGTATACATCCTAAGATATTTTCAACGAGGTTGGTCATTATATATAAATATGAACTATATATTTTGACTACAACCCGATTATCTTGATGAATAAATATTTCTTTTGGTAAGGAATTTTAAATATTGTGAATAAAGCTTTTGAAGATCAATTAGTTCGAGAGCCAAAATCGCTTAGTTAGAAGGATTTTATTTATTTATTTATATATAAAATAAAATGTCAAGTGAACGATTAGAGGAAAAAGACATATGGCTCTTGGGATTTAGGTTGGCTTTGTTAAGATAGGGAAGAAAGTGTCTTATTCCCTGCGGTGAAGTGTCAAAAACCTAGCATAACACTTCTTCACACAATATTGAACACTTTGGTGTAAGCATTGGAATCACAACTTTCAAAATTGTTAATTTTGTTTTGTGTTTGATATATATAATGTGGAAGGTCTTGAGGACTGACTCAATTAGAAAATTGGAGAAACAAAAATTTCAAACATATAATTTATATAAATTTAAAAACATCAAAAATCAATTATCATATGCAACACAATTGGTTGAACTTACTTCTATGAGAATTTTTTGGAACGGATTTAATCTTTACTTACTAAAATTTATTAAATATACATAGTTAAAAGATATTATTTTTGTGTTCAATTTTAAACATCAAATAATTCAGAACTAAACATTTCAATAAAATAATATCTATATTATTAAGTTTTGAAAAATTTATTTAGTCATAATAGGAGAGACAGTTAGTTTGAAATCTCATATGGGGGTGGCTAAAAAAGAATTAAAAATGTCATCCGCATAGGATTATATAACGTATAATAAATCATCGATGCCGTCCATTTTGAAGTGAACATGGGACCCACTAGTATTTGTGTATCAGAGAAAGAGGAAAAACAAAATAAAATAAAATAATGTAGAAACCCAAAATCAAACGAAACGCTTTGAAACTCTCCACCATCATCATCATTTTAACATCGACAAAGCAGAGAGATTCTGCTCCAATCTCACCTGGTTTTCCTCCTTCTATTTGAATGGTAAATTTCCCTTTTTACGTTTCCTTTGTTTCAACGACACGATTTCTTGATTCCTGTTCTTTTGGATCCCAATTTGTTTTTCTTGCTTTTTTTTTAACCTTTCTGTTTTCCTTTTGGCGACTCTATTACGATTTCGTATTTTGTTGTTTTTCCGCCTGGTTCGAAAAGCCTCTTGTTTATAAAAATAGATAATTTAATGTTGAATTCGATGCAATGCAATGGAGTGCAGGCTGCTCCAGTTATAATTGTTGGGTCACATGTGTGGGTTGAAGATCCACATTTGGCATGGATAGATGGAGAAGTTACTCGAATCGATGGTCATAATGTTCATGTTACAACTAAGAAGGGGAAAACCGTAAGTTTCCATTACCATTAACCATAATGTTTTGCATTTTCTACCTCCTTAGAGTTGTAATAAGTGAGCTGATGAATTTTGGAATGTGATACTGTCATTTTCCTAAAGCATCCTTCGATCGGAAGGTTTTTACCTTCTGCATTGTGGGGAAACATAGGCTATTGTGATTTAAGTGCTATGATCAAACCAGATAACAAACTAGATACTAGAAAGGACATAGAAAGAAAGTTTTTGGTATGGATTGAATGTAAAAAGGCAAGTGTTTCTTGGAACTGTGGAACGTAGATAATAAAGTGTGGAAGCTTTTATCTGGCAGTTATCTTGATCTGTTCTGAGAGCTATATCTGTTAAACTGTTACACATGATAGGTTCTTTGTAGTCAAGTATGCACTTCCTTGATGGCCATGTTTCTCCTCATATATCTATCTATGTCCTATGGCTTTCAGGTTGTAACGAATGTATATTTCCCCAAAGATACTGAAGCTCCACCTGGAGGTGTAGATGATATGACGAAGCTTTCATACTTGCATGAGCCTGGGGTTTTACAAAACCTTGAAACGAGATATGCACTTAAAGAAATATACGTATGAAGTTTTAATTTTTTTCCAGCATCTCTGACTTTTTTTTTCTGCATAGGAAGTCATTTGAAATAGGCTATCATACTAATAACTGTTGTGTTGATTATGCAGACATATACGGGGAATATCCTAATTGCAATTAATCCATTCCAAAGGTTGCCTCATATTTATGAAACCGACATGATGGAACAATACAAGGGAACTGCACTTGGAGAACTAAGTCCTCATGTTTTTGCTATCGCGGATGCTGCATACAGGTTTGTGCATGTTCACTTCCATCTTTTTCTTTGATCATATTTCCATCCATTTCGTGAGATAATTTGCTGATTTTGTCACGGTGTAAGATACTAGGGCAATGATTAATGAAGGAAAAAGCAATTCGATTTTGGTAAGTGGAGAAAGTGGTGCTGGTAAAACCGAGACGACAAAGATGCTCATGAGGTACCTTGCCTATTTGGGAGGGAGGTCTGGTGTAGAGGGAAGGACAGTTGAACAGCAAGTCTTAGAGGTTGTTTTAATGTACATGGTCTATTCCATTGTGGCTGTATACAACTTAATGCTGATCTCCTCACTGAAATGTTGCAGTCAAATCCGGTTCTTGAAGCATTTGGTAATGCAAAAACACTACGGAATAATAATTCAAGGTGCATTATTCACCCTTTTTCCAAATCCTGGTTCTTTCAGCTGTTATCACAAATTTCTAAATAGTTAATTACCATAATTCGAGGATTTATTATAGAAATGTTTTTTCTGCTTTTGCTTTAAGATATCTTTTTTTCATAGTTACTTAGCCGTTTTCATTCTTATTGATGGCATCATCCTGCAGTCGTTTTGGTAAATTTGTTGAAATCCAATTTGACAAGAGTGGAAGGATATCTGGGGCAGCTATTAGAACTTATCTGCTTGAGAGGTCTCGTGTTTGCCAAATTTCCGATCCTGAAAGGAACTACCATTGCTTTTACCTTCTTTGTGCTGCTCCGCCAGAGGTATCTCGTAATTTTATTTTCTAATTGACACATTATGTATATGTTCACCCCATGCTGATATAGTGATATCTACTCTCTCTTCTTTTGGTTATTTTGTAGGATATAGAGAAGTACAAGCTAGGAAACCCACAGTCGTTCCATTATCTAAATCAGTCAAGTTGTCATAAACTGGATGGAGTTGATGATGCTAATGAATACCTTGTAACCAGAAGAGCTATGGATGTAGTTGGAATTAGTAATGATGAACAGGTCCTTAAATTGATATTTTAAAGAGGATAAGTTTCCTCTCCGCTACTTTCGTGTTAGACTTTGACATCTAAAGTGATATTCTCAGGAGGCAATTTTCAGGGTGGTTGCAGCAATTCTTCACCTTGGTAACGTTGACTTTGGAAAGGGGGAAGAGATTGATTCCTCTGTCATCAAGGATGATAGTTCTCGATTTCATCTTAACTTGGCGGCAGAGCTACTTATGTATGCTCCTATTTATTATATTTGAAACTGCTTGTCCGTTTTGTGTATTACTTGTTGTAAAAGCTGTTTTCTCATTTTCTGCATTGTCTTGACAGGTGTGACGCCCAGAGCCTAGAAGATGCTCTTATAAGGCGTGTGATGGTTACACCAGAAGAGATTATCACGAGAACTCTTGATCCCCAGAATGCGATTGCGAGTAGGGATACCCTGGCCAAGACAATATATTCTCACTTGTTTGACTGGTGAAGCTATTCAAGCAATCTTTCATTTCTCAGTCTCGCATTCATATATATATATATATATATATATATTATTTTTGTTTCTATTTCATAATGCATTGTTATTGTATTGTTCACAGGATTGTGAATAAAATTAATACTTCCATCGGTCAGGACCCAGGGTCAAAGTCGATTATTGGAGTTCTGGATATCTATGGGTTTGAAAGTTTCAAATGCAATAGGTACTGTTTTACTTAAAACACTATATGCTTTCACGTTTCCCCAGTTCCTTCCAGGAGTGCAGGAAGAAATCAATCTAGACATTGTTGGATAGCTTTAAAGAAATAAATTTGTTTGTTTGTTTGAAAGACCATCGCTTGTCATCCTCTGCTATTTCAACTAAATTTTGTCTCTGTCACTGTTTCTGCTGCACTGTTTCAGACTTTGAATAGAAATATAAGAGTTAGATGTTATGTTTCGTGAAATTAAGTGAGTGTTAGATATAGCTTCCTGTAACGTCTGTCAAGATGTGGGAAGGAAACTGCTAACCGTGGAAAGCTACTAGATTTATTAATGAAGTTTTTAGTTGATTTGACTGACGGCTTATGTTGCAGTTTTGAGCAATTCTGCATCAATTTCACGAATGAAAAACTGCAGCAGCATTTTAATCAGGTTAGTAGTTTTTCTATTGCCCTAATTCATCAGGCTTAATGTTTTCTGATAATTAGATTGTACTATTACTCTTTTGCAGCATGTTTTCAAGATGGAGCAGGAAGAGTACACCAAAGAAGAGATTGATTGGAGCTACATAGAGTTCATTGATAACCAGGATATTCTTGATCTAATCGAAAAGGTATGTTCCTCATTTCTTGTAATTTAATCAGAGTTACATTTCAGTTTGTGATATCCACTTGCTTGATTGTAATTATGTTTGTTTAGGAGCAGAGATCTTGTTCACTGCTCAATTATGTTATGCCTTCCTTTTTCTTATGTTGAAATTGCATGTTTTCATCAGAAACCAGGAGGTGTTATTTCACTTTTAGATGAAGCCTGGTATGCTTCTTCTTTCACAGACTGATTTATATGCCTTCCTCATAGTACATTTCACTCATTTTTTCTGATGGTTCAACACAGCATGTTTCCCAAGTCTACACATGAGACTTTCTCCCAAAAGTTGTTCCAGACGTTCAAAGGTCACATTAGATTTTCCAAACCGAAGCTCTCTCGCACTGATTTTACCATATCACATTATGCAGGAGAGGTACACCTTGCTTTGTCATGATTTTTTCTTTCTATCAATGAAATTGATTTTGAAGCCTTTTGTTCTTGATCTGTTGCAAGGTTACATATCAATCAAACCATTTTATCGACAAGAACAAAGACTATATAGTTGCTGAACATCAAGCACTTTTTACTGCGTCTAAGTGCTCCTTTGTAGCGGGTTTGTTCCATGCTCTTCATGAAGACTCATCCAGGTCATCAAAATTTTCTTCCATTGGGTCACGGTTCAAGGTATTGCATTTAGTGTTGCTTAACATGCATCAAAAGTTTTAAAAGTAAGTTTATTGATGTTACTTATCTATTTGCAGCAACAACTTCATATGCTGATGGAAACATTGAATGGTACAGAACCTCATTACATCCGATGTATAAAGCCAAACAATATTCTTAAACCTGGTATCTTTGAGAATCTGAACGTCATTCATCAATTACGTTGTGGGGTAAGAATGTCCCGTCTCAGTCTAATAAGCTTTTTTAATATACCTGGATATGGATCTAATTCTTAAAAAGGATTAGATTTCCATCTCTAGTTTTGCCTTGAATGCCTTATCACTTTTGTATTAGTATTCTCTTTTATTAATTCAATCACCAACACAATTATACAATAACAAACTTAGTTCAACACAATGTCTCTTTATATTAGTATTCACTACATGCCATGTTCTCCCCAGACAATTTAAACTAGTTTTATTACCAGGGTGTCCTTGAGGCCATTCGAATCAGTTGTGCTGGTTATCCCACCAGGCTTGCATTCTATGACTTTCTTGACCGTTTTGGTCTCCTTGCTCCAGAATTTTTGGAAGGAAAGTGAGTCTCTTTGGAAGTTTCTACATCTCTATGCAAACAGTTTTGTTGAAACCAACATCAGTGTACTGAGCAATTCAATCATATCTTCTTTTATAGTTATGATGATAAAGTAGCTTGCCAAATGATTCTCGATAAGAAAGGTCTGAAGGACTACCAGGTGCGATGTGCTTCTTCATTGTGGCTTGCTGGTTTTTGTACATGTTATATTTTTTCCAAGGTCTGAGGGTCCGTGTTATTCCCAGGTAGGAAAGACAAAAATTTTCCTTCGAGCTGGTCAGATGGCCGAACTAGATGCTAGGAGAACAGAGGTGCTTGGAAATGCTGCCAGAGTCATTCAGAGGAAATTCCGCACATGCATTGCCAGAAAGAAATTCCGGTCTACTCGTAATGCTGCAATTGTATTGCAATCCTTCGTTCGAGGTATTTTCTGCACATTTATACGGTTTCACCACGGTGTGGGCAGTCCACTCAGAATTATAGGATTTACCCATTATTTCATTGCCTCCTTTCGTTTCCATCATTTGAAGCATAATCGTTTTTTCTTTACCACTGCTTGTTTTCTGTTTGCTCATTTCTTCTTTTCTCTTGATGGTGGTGGCAGCTGGTAGTGTTAAGATTGATGTACTTACTTTAATAATTGCAGGCGAGTTTGCTCGGACAACTCACAAAGAACTGAAACTAGAAGCTGCAACTCTGAGACTCCAGAAGAATTTCCGCCGGTACATTGCTAGGAAATCTTTTGTCACCACCAGATCGTCTGCAATCGTGTTGCAGACTGGCTTAAGGGCCATGAATGCACGTAATGAATTCAGGTTAAAAAGGCAAACAAAAGCCGCCATTGTGATTCAGGTATATCGCATCTCTTATTGCTGAGAGGGAATTATATAACCTTCTGCAGAAGACAGAAATAAGCAAACTTAAGTGATTGTTCCCTTTGATGCCAAAGAATCTTATCTATTCTTTTTTCAGGCTCATTGGCGTGGTCACCAAGCATACTCACATTACACAAGACTTAAGAAGGCAGCAATAGTCACTCAATGTGCCTGGAGATGCAGACTTGCTAGAAGAGAGCTTAGAATGCTGAAAATGGTTGGACTCTTTTTTTTTTTTATAACTTTTCATTGCTTTTTAATACAATGTGCATGCATGTTCTTATTCAGCCATGTACTCACATTTTATAATGATTTAGGCTGCTAGAGAAACTGGTGCTCTTAAAGATGCTAAGGACAAATTGGAGAAGCGGGTGGAAGAGCTTACCTGGCGTTTGCAACTGGAGAAGCGATTAAGGGTAACTTAATGTCAAATTTTCTTTTGGAGATATTTTTTTTTAATCTTAAACTCATTTGCAGATTGTGGTCTGCAAAGTTGGTTGCTTAATTTAAATTATTTTGTTATCCTCTTACTGATAAACAGACTGATCTTGAGGAGGCAAAGGTGCAAGAAGTTGCAAAGCTGCAAGAAGCCTTGCATACAATGCATTCTCAGTTGAAAGAAGCTAAGGCAATGGCCGTAAAGGAACATGAGGCGGCTCAAATAGCAATTGAAGAAGCAAGAACAGTTAATAAGGAACCCGTTGTTGTTGAAGATACAGAGAAGATAGATACTTTGAGCAATGAAGTTGAAAGGCTAAAGGTAAACAATTGATTTACTTAAATCCTAATATCTTGAAGAGTAATTGGTTCAACACCATAAACGCAGATGCGTAAATTTAATAACGAGATTTCTCCGCATCAGGATCTAAGAAAGTAAATACTTTATGTTTTTAGGCTCCATATTTGATTGTTCATGCCACTTATATACAATCTGGACCTGCAGGGACTGTTGTCATCAGAAATACATAAAGCCGGTGAAGCAAAGCAGGCATACGATAGTGCTTTGGTCCAAAATGAGGAATTAAGTAAGGAACTTGAAGAGGCTAGAAGAAAAATAGATCAGCTGCAAGCTTCTGTCCAGAGGTTCGTTTTCATTTGCAAATTTGATATCTATGTTGCATTTTTTTCTATATGTGAGACCTAGCTATTACAAATATTTTTATTGTTTTTCTGGATGACGAAAGATGCTGCATTAAGTGCTGATCTTTCTCTAAAATAAGAAAAAAACTTACAAATGATAACCCTCTTTCCTTAAATTAGTTTCCAAGAAAAGGTTATTAACTTGGAGTCAGAGAATAAGGTACTCAGGCAACAAACTCTTACCATCTCGCCGACTACCAGAGCTTTGGCCTTAAGACAAAAAAGCGCTATAATTCAGGTACTAGTGGACGCTGGATATGTATGTGCATAGAACAACTTAACCGTGTATATGACCTCGTATTTCCTTGTAATTGCAGAGAACTCCCGGGAAGGATGCTTTCTACAATGGAGAAACAAAACATGTTCAGGTATGTTGATAAAAGAGTAAGCACCTTTGTCTAATTACAATGATGGAGACTAAATAGTTGATGAGTTGCATCAGGAACCTGAAACTGAGGATAGGCCCCAGAGATCGCTTAATCAGAAACAGCAGGTATCTATCTCATTGGATCCTAATCAGATATTTAATTTGCAGGGACAAGATATGCTGTTTGGTGTCAAGATGCGTTTTACAAACTCATTACTTGCGGTTTTTTCATCCTGCAGGAAAATCAAGAGTTACTACTAAAATCTATTTCAGAAGATATAGGATTTTCTGAAGGCAAGCCTGTTGCTGCCTGTCTGATATACAAGTGTCTGATACACTGGAGATCTTTTGAAGTGGAAAGAACCAGTGTATTTAATCGTATAATCGAGACAATAGCATCCGCCATTGAGGTAGTTTTTGATGGTCTTTCATACCAACGCAAATGTTCCTTCTTGCTTCATGGGTGTTCTCATGCTAAATTATATATCTTTACAGACGCAGGAAAACAGCGATGTACTATGCTATTGGTTATCCAATTCCGCCACACTGTTAATATTGCTTCAACGCACTCTGAAAGCTGGAGATATAGGAAATACACTTTCTTCAAGACGCCGGGGAATGCCTCCTACATCATTGTTTGGACGGGTATCTCAGGTGGTTAGAAGTGTTTAGGCGTCTTTCTTAAATGATTTGATTCAATTAATCATACTTTTCTCATTGGAATTATTTGCATAATAGAGTATCCGAGGTTCTTCACAAAGTGCTGGATTCCCATTTATGAGTGGAAGGACAATTGGTGGTGGACTAGACGAACTACGACAAGTTGAAGCTACATATCCTGCTTTACTTTTCAAGCAGCAACTCACTGCTTTCCTAGAAAAGATATATGGAATGATCCGAGATAATATGAAGAAAGAGATTGCTCCTCTGCTTGCTTCTTGCATTCAGGTTGGCATTCATTTTAGGTGCCATCTGCTCTCACAGATTATACTATTGTGGTAATAATCCTCTGAGTCTGGTTTTGGTGGAAACAGGCACCGAGGACTTCACGTTCTGGTTTAGTGAAGGGACGTTCACAACATAATTTTGTTGCTCAAAAAGCGCTAATTGCTCATTGGCAGAGCATTGTCACATGTCTAAACGGCCACTTGAGGACGATGAGGGCTAATTATGTGAGATTAATAAAAACTTCAACTAAAGCTAAAATGTGTTTGTTTTCAACTTTCTCCGTATTTTCCCTCACACATTTTGAACATTTCCAAAACTGCAGGTGCCTTCGTTGCTAATTTCTAAAGTGTTCGGGCAGATATTTTTATTTATCAATGTTCAGTTGTTTAACAGGTAAGCGTCACCATAGTTGCAACAGTCATGCCGCTCTATAGAACATAACATATCCGCTTATGTATTTCCTTTTTTATCAATCCGTGTAGCCTTCTTTTGAGACGTGAATGCTGCTCGTTTAGCAATGGAGAATACGTAAAAACAGGGCTTGCAGAGCTGGAACGGTGGTGCCATGATGCAACTGAGGAGGTAATAGATGTTTTAAATCCGCTCTTAATTTTCTCTGACAGTTTGCTTATAAAAAATGCTTATGGTTGTGTTCTAGTTTGCTGGTTCAGCTTGGGATGAACTAAAACACATCAGGCAAGCTGTGGGCTTCTTGGTTATACATCAGAAGCCTAAGAAGGGATTGGAAGAGATTACTACAGAACTTTGTCCGGTAAGTTAAAATTGTTTTTTCTTTTTTTTTAATCTGTTTGTTTCATCTGTTCATGGCATGTAAAATCTCAAGTAATATTGTGTTTCCATTGTAGGTGCTTAGCATACAACAACTATACAGGATCAGTACTATGTATTGGGATGACAAATACGGTACACATAGCGTATCTTCAGAGGCAAGTAAATCAACTATTATTAAGAGGTTGATAATCTGAAATTGAAATAGAAGAGCTAAGTATGTTTCTTTAAGTGATGATGTAGGTAATAGCAAGCATGCGGGAGATGACGGCAAATGTAGCAATCAGCAATTCGTTTTTACTAGACGACGATTCAAGGTAAACCCAAGAGAGAAAGAAAGAAAAACATTAACAAAACAAACACTAATCTTATGATTGGTGATTCCTTTTGCAGCATTCCATTTGGGCTTGACGATATATTGAAATCAATGCAAAACTTAGAGGTTGCAGAGGTAGATCCTCCTCCATTGATTCGGAAAAACTCCAGCTTCATGTTCTTGTTGGAAAGGTCAGAATGAAGTTAGTAGTGGGGGTATATAAAGTATTATACTCAGTTCTCTTGTGTTACTTTACAGACATTAATAGATTAGTGATTTTGAATTATAAGCTGTAAACATACAGTATATTGATTACTTGTTGATACTCAGGAAGAAAAAGCATGTAGTTTTCTTTCCCTTAAGTGTTTTCCCTTGTGAATAGGATCGTCAAATTGTAACGGACTACAAAGCCAAGCTCGTGTGTTTATACCTAAGACTTAAGAAAGAGAAACTTATAAGCAATGTGATTTGTTATATGATCATCAACTTAATTGTTAAGACTCTGTTTTCTTGAAACATACTTAAGACCAAAGAGAAAGAGGTGGTGGTCTCTCATTTAGTATGGAGATTTATTCTTAAATCGAAAATAGTATCTAAAGAGTGACTTTAGATATCTCTGTGTTGCTTGTAGGAAAATTTATAAATGAAGGAACCTGTGCTTTATCTTACAGAGAAAAGCCAGTTGTGTGCTATTTTGAAACTAAAAATCCCAATTCGGTAAAAAGCGAAAACGTGAACATACAGTCCATTGCTTAGGAATTTAGTTATAATCTCCACTTGGGCCTGTCGTCATATCATTTCTTCGTTGTTCACATTATTCTACTTTTCTCGTTATACCTAGGATTAAGCAAATTATCCGTCATATCCAATCTGATTCGATATTTGCCTTGATCCGAATCGAAAAGTCTGGATATTAATAGCTATCTAAAGCAGAGCAAATATTAAAATTAATTATCCATATAAAACAAAGCAAATAGCAAATATTAAATTTCAAAAGACTGGATATTTATTCGCTCTGTATGTTACATATATGTACATATTACACCATATCGATTTATATGTTTTTAACATACTCAATAAAAAGGAAAAACAAAAATAAAAACGATAAGTATAAAAGTTCATACGAACTAATAAATACTAATGTGAAAATGATAATATGGTTTACATTATAGTGGAAGAAAATATTTTCTTATATGTCATTTACTATTTACAAAAATGACACCGTCGTTTTCAGTATGTACGTCTAACTTTTGACATTTTGTTTAATATTTTATCTAAAAACTATTTAATTTTAATTATTTACAGCTTATTGGATCATTCTAACATAAATAAAGTATATTTGTATAAAAGTTGTTAATATCTTTTGGATATTTGTCGAATTGAAATGAGAAAACCGGATAACTGCAAATATCTGTAAAATTCCAAGATATCCGTAAGTTCGGATATCCATGTTTTTCAGGAGCAAAACAAATGGCTAAATTAAATATCCGTCAAAATTAAAGCAAATAACAAATACTCCCTCTGTTCCATATTAGTAGTTGTTTTGAACGATTTATTTTGTTTCACAATATAATTTGTTTTCAAAAACCAAGGAAAAAAGTAAAAACTTTTACTTAAAAAGTTAAAATTATTATGTTTTTTATTTTTTAAAAATCATTTTATTATCTTTTTCATTTTTCTTTAATTGATAATAATCATTGTTTTAACTAAATGTAGAGACAAAAAGTAAAAAAATAAAAAGAATGTAGAAAAACAAAAAAATTTCTTAATATGCGTGTTTTTAAGCAAAACAACTACTAATATGAAACGGAGGAAGTATTAAACTTTTACGACTAATCCGCTCTATGTCCATGCCTATATCATCTATGGAATTTTAAAACAACTTATGGCATGAAAATTTCCTTTGATTTCATAAGAGATCTGTTTGCTATAATTACATCTTAACCTTCAAAATATATTTTTTAATATTTTAAATTTTAACATTTCAAACTTTCAAAATATAATTTTTAATAATTTAATTTTTTACAAAATAATTATGAAACTGGTTATTTTTTAAGCACATTAACATGCCATGCCATGTCATCATTTAATTTAAAAATAATCAATTTTTTAAAATATACAAAAATATCTGAACGAGTTCTAAACTTCTTAACCGAAAAATTCGATCCAAATATGAACGGATATATTAGGATACAATCATATCCAATGATTTAGACATAAGTTTAATTGTATAAATATAAACTTACCATACTTAAACAAAGTCTCTGTATATATACACTTATAATTTCTAATGAGAATTACCTTTGACCTAATCTAATATGGTATCAGAGCCATAGGATCTACACCTCTTAGCCGCCGGTCATCTTTTCTTCTTTCTACGCCGTGCTTCTCTTCTCTCTCTCTCTCTATCTAATCTGCTTCTTTCTTCTTTCTCTGTCTCTGTTTTCTCTATTTCTTTGCTCTTCTCTTTCTCTCTTCATCTCTCACTTATCTCTTATCTCTGTAACTTCTCTCAATCAATGTCAGAGACCTCTGGGAATGTAGAAAAGACCTCTGTTTTCAATGTGCAGAACCCTGAAGCAACTCTTATGTCCATTAACATGTCCAACGTGCAGAAGCTTAATTCCACAAACTATCTAATGTGGAGCAAGCAGACCAAAGTCTTGCTAGAACGACATGAGCTGCATCGATTTCTCACTCCCTCTACGCATATACCAGCACCTACTGTCACAGTTGACGGCGTTGTGAGTGAGAATCCAGCGTATTTGGCGTGGACTCGTCAAGATCGTCTCCTCTTCAGTGCTTTACTTGGAGCGATTTCCCCTTCCGAACAGTCTATTGTTTCAAGTGCCACAACTTCTGCTGAGATATGAGATCAACTTCTCACCACCTTCGTCAATCCTTCTAGAGGGCATATCAAGCAGCTTCGGTTCCACATTAAAAGCTGTGTTAAAGGCACTAAGACCATCACTGAATATTTGAGGTTGATCAAGACGAAAGCAGATTATCTTTCACTCTTAGGAAAACCGATGGAGCATGAAGAATTTGTTGAACAAGTGCTTGCTGGTTTGCCGGAAGAATACAAGCCGGAAGTAGATGCGATCAATGGCCGAGACCGTCCCATTACCTATGCCGAACTCCATGAACGTTTGGTGAATCGTGAAGCTATGATAATCTGTTCCGAAACAGCCTCTGTTACACCAGTTGTTGCGCATGTTGCAGAGACACGAAGGTCTGATTTTCGGCGCTCTAACAACCAGCATCACAATCCGTCTCAGTCCCGTAATTGATACAATCCGTTATCTCAACCGCAGAATACCGATTCATACAATTCCTCACGGTCCAACAGCAATTACAATAACACAGGTGCGCGTCCTTATCTCGGTCGGTGTAAAATTTGTGGCGTACAAGGACATAGCGCCAAGTTCTGTCCCGAATTTCGCATGGCTTGTGGCAATCACCCACCTTGGAAATCTGGTTCTATGTCTCAACCGTGGCAGCCTTCAGCTCATCCCGCACACATGTCTGACACTTCAACTTGGTTACTTGATTCCGGGGCTAGTCACCATATGACCTCGGACTTGGCAAATATGTCCTTACATACACCGTATCAAGGCAATGATGATGTGGTTATCGGTGACGGCTTTGGACTTTCCATTACTCATTCTGGTTTAATTTCTACTCCTTCATATACTAATCCGTTCATGTTGCGTAATGTTCTATGTGTTCCTTCTATCTCCAAAAATCTAGTTTCTATTTTTTCAATTATGTCTTACTAATGGTGTTTCTGTTACCTTCACTCCTACTTATTATCAGGTGAGAGACCTTCAAACCGGGGCTCTTCGTCTTCAAGCCAAGCCTAAAGATGGCACCTATGAGTGGCCTATTAGTTCTTCATCTAAGTCTCCTATTCTTGCTTTTTCTTCCACCCTCAAGACTAGCTTAGTAGATTGGCATTCTAGGCTAGGACATCCTGCTTTTGATATTTTAAAAACGATTGTTTCTGCGTTTCATTTACCTATTACATCTTCTGCTTCTATTACTAAACCTTGTGTTGCTTGTTCAATCAATAAGATGCATAAGTTATTATTCCATGATTCCACTCTTGCTTCGTCTAAACCTTTAGAAATTATTTTCTCTGATGTGTGGACGTAACCTGTTCTTTCTATTGATGGTTACAAATATTATGTGATTTTTGTTGATCATTTTACTCGTTATACTTGGCTTTATCCGTTGAAAAAGAAATCTGAAGTTCATGATGTTTTTGTTCGATTTAAAACATTGGTAGAAAATAAATTCAATCTTAAAATCAAAACTTTATATTCTGATAATGGTGGAGAATATATAGCGCTAGCAAATTTTTTATCCATGCATGGTATTTCTCATCTAACTAGTCCGCCGCATACGCCCGAACATAATTGTATTTCTGAAAGACGACATCGTCATATTGTTGAAACGGGCCTAGCTTTACTTTCTCATGCATCTATGCCTCGCACGTATTGGTCTTATGCATTGCCCACTGCTACTTATTTAATTAATCGGATGCCTACCTCGGTTTTACATAACACATTGCCTTTTCATTGTTTGTTTAATGTTGAGCCAAATTATTTCAAGTTGCGTGTTTTTGGGTGTTTATGCTTTCCTTGGTTGAAACCATATACTTCACATAAACTTGACCCTCGCTCGTCTCCTTGTGTGCTTCTTGGTTATTCTATTTCTCAAAGTGCATATATATGTTTAGAATGCCTCACGTCACGTATTTATGTCTCACGACACGTTGTCTTTCACGAGTCTGTCTTTCCCTTTAGTCTTGCAGGTCTTCTTAGTACACCCGAGGCAGCGACGACTTCACAACCACCTTCTGGTTCCTTGCACTCTACTATTAGACCGGCTGTCATTTATTCGTATGGTCGACACATACCAGCATCCAATGCACCTGGTCTTTTACCTACACCACCGTCGACACCAACACCACATGCCTCGGCTACACCTCTTGCTTCGCATAATCCTGTTCCACCTGCTGGTTCTGTCTCTTCTCCACCCACAACTATACCTGACTCTGGAGTGTTACGGCTGGAACGAGTCCCAACAGCAACATCTTACCAACATGATACCGCACTTGCACCAAGTGAACCAGCGGCTGCCTCCACTCCACCTGTTACCCGGCGCAGCACACGTATCCGCAAAGCTCCTGCCAAACTCAACTTACACACCACCATCCAACAGATTCAAGAAACACCACCTTCCACCGTGGCTCAGGCTCTCAAAGACCCGTGATGGCGTCAGGCAATGCAGTCGAAAATCAACTCGCTTCAACGAAATAGGACCTATACTCTTACCTCACCTCATAACTCTTCGAATGTTGTTGGTTTTCGTTGGATTTTTACCATTAAACGCTTGTCTAATGGTGCTATGGACAGGTTCAAAGCGTGACTAGTGGTGAAGGGATTTCATCAACGTCCGGGCATTGATTTCACAGAAACCTTCAGCCCCGTTGTGAAGCCCGCGACCATTCGACAGGTTCTTAGCATTGCTGTCTCGTGTCATTGGCCCCTTCGTCAACTTGATGTCAACAATGCCTTTCTTCAAGGCACTCTCGAAGATGAGGTTTACATGACACAACCACCGGGATTTCATGATCCCCTCCACCCGTCCTTTGTGTGCAAACTACACAAGGCTATCTATGGTCTTAAACAAGCACCTAGGGCTTGGTATAATGAGCTTAAGAGTTATCTATTGCACTATGGTTTTCTAAACTCTCTTGCATATGCATCTCTCTTTGTCTATAATAAACAGGGAACGTTGATCTACATGCTTGTTTATGTAGATGACCTCGTCATCACTGGCAACAACCCGACTCAGCTACAACGCTTCATTGACTCCCTCTCCACTCGGTTTTCTCTTAAAGATTTAAATGACTTATCTTACTTTCTTGGGATTGAGGTTCACCGTACATTCAAAGGTCTTCTTTTAACTAAAACTCGTTACATTGCAGACTTGTTACATCGGACAAAGATGCATGACTCCAAACCTGTTCCGACTCCACTACGTCCATCGCAAACACTTACACTTCGTGACGGTGATCTCCTTCCTAACGCTAAGGAGTATCGAGCTGTCATCGGGAGGTTACAATATCTCTCTCTCACACGACCGGATATCAGCTTTGTTGTCAACAAGCTCTCCCAATTTATGCATCATCCGACAACAACGCATTGGGCTGCTGCAAAACGCCTCCTTCGTTACCTCGCCGGAACAATGCAAAAAGGTATCTTTTTCTCTACTCGAAATTCACCACTCATTCATGCTTTTACTGATGCAGACTGGACTGAGATCGTGATGATTACAAGTCCACTGGCGCCTATCTCGTCTACTTGGGAGTCATCCCATTTCCTGGTCATCCAAGAAGCAAGGAGGTCTTGCTCGTTCTTCCACTGAGGCTGAATATAGATCGATCGCTGCCACCACAACGGAACTCACTTGGCTGCTTTCTCTTCTCACTGAACTCGGAATCCGACTTCAGAACACACCCACCATCTACTGCGACAACAAAGGCGCCACATACCTCAGTGCCAATCCGGTTTTTCACTCTCGCATGAAACACCTAGCTCTTGACTATCATTTCGTTCGGCAAAATGTTCAGTCTAACCAACTTCGAGTACAACATGTCTCAACACATGACCAATTAGCGGATGTGCTTACCAAGCCACTTAATCGGGCAAGGTTCCGATACATGTGCGACAAGATCGGACTCACCACCGGTGCTCCGTCTTGAGGGGGATATTAGGATACAATCATATCCAATGATTTAGACATAAGTTTAATTGTATAAATATAAACTTACCATACTTAAACAAAGTCTCTGTATATATACACTTATAATTTCTAATGAGAATTACCTTTTACCTAATCTAATAGGATGTCTCACTGCCCACTCCATTCTACAGACTCCTCTCATCTTTAAGATCAAATTTCGGAACAGACCATTTATCTTTGCTTATTCTGTCTCGATGGTAATTAACTAATATTTTGTATCATTTAGAAGAAAATAATAATAATATAAGATTGCTTGGTCGTATAAATTTACTATATTAGATAAAAGAGTTGAACGGAAAGGGACTAACCATCCGTCTTTTTTCTTTATTGTTATTGTAAAGTGATTTTCATATATCTTTGCTTCAATACAAAGGTAAAATGTTCGTTGTATGATTTCACGTTTCAACTCATTAGATAAATATATCAATTACATACCAAATATTAGTTGGTCTTAGTCACATAATTACTAAAAATATTCTAAACCCAAATGCTTAGAGCAACTCCATTGATGGTTTTAAAGGAGTTATTAGTGGGTTCTTAAGTCCAAAAATAATTACTAATTGGATAATTAGTAAATTGAAACCGAGAGTCGGTTCTTTAAGAGGCAATTTCAGATTTAATTAAGAAGCGCCAGGTGTCGGACATTCAATGGTGCGAGGGAAAAAGAAAAAAAAATCAACTTACACCGCGTGACGTTTCATTTTCTCAATGTTGAGGCGATTTAGAGACGATTTTCAGGCAAGAAGTCTGACCTCTCCGGCGTGTTTTTCCGGTGCAAATGGAGTCGCTGATGATCAGAGACGACAAGATAAGTGTCTCTTCCATATTTATTTCATGTATTTAGCAATAAAATTGTTTCTAGAGTTCTGTTGAATTTCGATTTGGGGGAACTTCTGTTTGAATCGATTTTGTTTGTTGTTGATTTCGATTTGGGAAACATCTAGATTGTTTGTTGATTTCGATTTCGATTGCACTATCTGGTATTTGTTATACATGCATGTATGAAGATTTCGATTTCTTTGGGATAGGCTTTAGCTTGTTAAGCCTGTTTTCTCTATGTTATGATGATACAATACAATAATTTTGAGCGGATTCTTGGTTTGAATTTGAGGTTTTGAACTTCTTTTTTGTGATGTGACTAGTTTTCTCTAGTAATTGATCACTGACTTCAACTGGGAAAGATATGATTAATCCCTTTTGATTTTTAGTTGACATGTTTTGTAAGTGTTTTAGATGTTCTTTGGATCATTATATGTTACTTATACTATCTAACTGATGGTATTTATCCGAAATGGACAATATTTATCCAGTCAATTACACTTCTTCAAGATCCAAAAGCATCATTATTTGCTACATGTCAAGAATCTGTTAGGAAAGATGTTGAACATGCTTTTGGAGTTTTGCAAACTCGATTTGCAATCATCAAAAATCCGGCTCTTTTTTGGGACAAGGTCAAGATTGGAATGATAATGAGAACATGTATCATACTACATAATATGATAGTAGAAGACGAACGAGATGGATACACACAATTCAATGTATCAGAATTCGATCAGGAAGAAGGGAACGGAAACGCACATGTCGATTATACTTATTTAACGGGTATGCCTACAATTCTCGCCAATGTGATGGCAAATCGAAACCAAATTAGAGATAGAATCAAACATGACCAACTAAAAACGGATTTGGTGGAACACATATGGCAAAAATTCGGATCAGATTAAGATTACATACTTCGTTGTTGTCGTTCAAAATTTTATATTTTCTTAATTATATGCATTTCATGTATCTTTTATTTTTAATTATTATTTGCGATATGTAAAATATAATGTTTAAATAAAAAAAATTATGTATCTAAAATAGTTTATAAATTGACATATAAAAAAACATGCTTTTTTTTTTTAAGAAACACAAATTTTTTTAACCGTTAGAAATAACCAAATTTATTATCTTACTAAAAATTTCTTAAACATTAAATTAATTAAAATTTTGCTCAAAAACTCTCCAATAGTTCTTAGCAAAATAACATCTCGACTCTCGAGAATTTTTGTACCGCTTAATCAGACGTCGTGTAAGTTACGCGCTACAGTAGCGCGTGTAAGCTCTCTCGTTCTGCGTTGAGCTGTCACTGTCTTCAATTTTCTTTTATCCACTAATTAATTAACTTAATCAGCCATTAAAGCTTCACTGTGAAATCTCAAAAATCATCTCTTATAAAGCAACACTCGTCTCCTAAATCTTAACCTTATTGTTCCTCTCTCAATCTCAAATATGACAGACGATAAAGTTTACCCGTCGTCAAAACCTCCTGCCGTCGTCAACGGCGGTGCAACCATTAATCCATCTTTTCCGACTACTAAAGCTCAGCTATACAACGCAAATCGTCCCACTTACCGTCCACAAGCGGGTCGCCGCCGTAAACATAGCCGTGGATGTTGCTGTCGTTGTTGCTGCTGGACAATTTTCGTAATCATCCTTTTAATGCTCATCGCCGCGGCTGTATCCGCCCTTGTGTACCTAATCTACCGTCCTCAACGGCCAATCTTCAGTGTCTCTTCCCTTAAAATCTCGTCTCTCAATTTCACCTCCGCTACTCACCTCACAACCGTCATATCCCTCTCAATCATCGCTAAAAATCCTAACAAAAACGTCGGGTTCATCTATGACGACACAGACATCACTGTCTACAGATCGTTTTTTGGAGATGATGATGATGTAATTATCGGTAAAGGCACGATCTCGTCGTTTGTCCACAGTAAGAAGATCACGACTTTGCTAAAATCTACGATCGGGAGTCCTCCCGAAGACCTCGACGAGCTGTCAGCAAGTAAGCTGAAAGGAGATATGAAGGCGAAGAAAGGAATTGCGATTAAGATTGTTCTTAATACCAAGGTAAAAGTGAAAATGGGTTCTATGAAAACCCCCAAATCGGGAATTAGAATTACTTGCGAAGGGATCAAAGCGGTGGCTCCAACAGGGAAGACGGCAACAACGGCTACTACTTCAGCTGCTAAATGTAAGGTTGATCCGAGGTATAAGATTTGGAAAATCACGTTTTAATACGTTAAAAAAAAAATATCACATTTTTAGTTTTCTTCATCTTTGATTTTTGTTTCCCGTTAATATGTCCATTGTTTTAATTTAAAAATTCTTGTTAATTTGATTTCACATACAGTACTTCGACTTCTGTAAGACTTTTTGTTTTGTTTTTGGTTATGTAAATGAAGATATATATATCTGTATTCAGTCTTGAGCATTGTTATTTCTGATTTTTTTTCCACCAACATTGTTGTTTGTAATTCAAGCAACATGTTATGTTTTTAAAGTCATTTGAATTAAACGCAATTATAAAGTATGCTAAAATAATAGTGTAATAATGCTAGCGAGGTGAGGTGACCACTACTACAAGTGCTTTGGTCAATTATATAATTAACTAGACAATTGAACTAGCTACTTCTATTTTGCATGTTGTATCGATTAATTAAGCTAACATGGGCCCATGTGTTTCAGAATATATACAGCATTAACCAAAGAACCCTATACATTATTCATTTATAATTAATTATTAGGACGTACATATATAATTATTGTGTCTTATTAATCTCCTGGTTTGTTGGCAAATGACAATAATCGGGGTCTTGTTATTAACAAAGTGTGAATTTAATGTCTACAAGGCATAGGCGAAATATTTAGCTAATAAACTTTTTGTAGTTAAATACTTAAATGATTAAACTTTAACAAGAAAAAGCGAAGCTTCCATTGAAGATGAGAGAATTTAAAGTCTAGACAAAGGGATTAGGTGCATGCTGTTAAGTTGTCCATAAAAAATCAAAAATGTGATCAATCAAAATGAAAATCAAAAGAGAAAATGCAAGGGTCCAGAAAAGGGAAAAGGACTTAGTGAAAGGCTAAAAGCAGAACAAAGATGTTGAAAGATGAATGAGATTTCTTAAAGATTCATTCTTTATTACATTAACTGTTAGCTATAGCCATTGTAGGAGAGCTTCTCATATAGTGAAGCTTTCCCTTTACATAGTTTGTCCTAATTACACTTGTCATGTTTCTATTGCTCACTCAATAAATTAAATTTGTTTTGTAGCTTAATTGAACAGTTGTTAATTTGATTCGCTTTTGCTTCTTGGTTGTTGCTCTTCTCTACAACTTTGCTGGAGATTGCTTCAGGAGTAGAGAACCGGATTTGCGGTGAGATAAACAAAAGATTGGTTGTCACAGTATAGCTCATGTGTGCGCAATTAAGATACTTCTAGTTCCTTCATCATGAAAATTAACCAAGTAATCTCTCTAGTTGTTTCTGACAAAGTTCGATATTCTGCTTCAGTCGAGCTTCTTGAGACAGTTGCATGTTTCTGGGAAGACCAGGATATTATGTTATCTCCAAGGAAAGTATATAACCTGCCTGTGGATCTTCGGGTTTGTTTGCAATCTGCCCAATCAAAGTCGCTGTATACGTTAGGGCGAAGTCTGTATTGTGCCTTTAAGATAGAGCAAAATTCTTTTGAGCAGCTTGAAATCGTCTACAGTTGGTGAATGGATTCGTTGACATACAACATTGACCAAGAACTAAATGTCTTGTCTGGTTAGTGTTAGGTATTGGAGCTTTCCAACGAGGCATATGAAGTCGGTTGAATTTGGGAATGGCTCAGACTGATTCCATACTTTGTGAGGTTGCAGAAGGAGAGGTGGGTCAATGAGGGCACAATCCCGCATCCCTGCTAGAACAAGTAAGTCCCTAACACTACTTATCAATCCTTTATACTTAGGACATGTATAAGTAGAGGGCTACATCGAATGTTTAGGGTAGTGCTTTTGAGTTGCGCTTGTTAAGCACTAGGAAATTCAGTGAGTATTTATGTGTTTGAGTGATTGCGTGAGAAAATCATTAGAATAGTGTGAGCGTTTTTTTATCAAGTGTATTTGTTAGATACGTTGTGAATGTGAATTGAAATAAAGGAAGGTTTTTATGAAAGTAATAGTTGTGCTTCACACTAACCATTGGTATCAGAGTGGACACATGCTAAAAAATCAACTTTTCAAACAAACAAGTGAAATCTTTAGAAAATAGATGAAGAATGTCCAAAACTTTCCAACCTTAGGAGCACTAGTTTTTGGGTCTGGATACTTTGTTAGGAGAAGGTTCATATTCAAGAAAATATCAAAAGGATTGATGTAGATACATAGACAGGATGGACGACACCCATGGTGAAGAATAAGATGGAGATTTGGTTGAGAAAAAAATAATGACTGGACGACAATAGACAAGAACTTGCTAACATGCAACTCAAAAGCCTTAACAAAGGAAGTGTTTCAGTTTATTTGGTGCCGATAGTTCCCAAATCCCAGCAAGAAGGGGTGATATCGATGGCTGCTCTGGCCATCCATGTAAGTGATCATTGTGATCAGATAACACTACCTCATAACCCGACTTTACAGAATAGGTTCCAGACTTAGTGAAATGCCAGCAGAAGAGATCAGATGCATGGGATGACGGTCGGAGCGATAGGATAAAAGGTATATCCTTCTTCCGAATTAGCTCCTGAATCAGGGGGATGTTCCATCTGGTGGAATTCTCTACCAATAGATCATATACTTTTAGTTTCGGGGTGGCCTAGTAAGACAACTATGAGCTGGTCTTGGTTTTTCGGTAGGCAGCCATGGGTCATGTTAGACCCGCGTATTGCGTCATGTTCTAATTATGTGACGCAAACCATGATATAATAGGGATTTTGAATCTGAGATGAGATGCTTTTCCAACCATAGGAGGGTTGGTTTTTGGTAGTTGCTTGGAAGATATTACCATCTTTATAATAACGTCATTTAAAAATGCGAGCAATGAGCGAATATAGTCTATAATACAATCGCCATAATTGTTTGGCCAATAGAGCGTTGTTGGATAGCTGTAGTGGTCGGAAGCCAAGTCCCCCCTCCCCCCTCCCACCCATTTTTTAGGCAAACATAGTTTGTGCCATGCTACCCAGTGAATATCGCACGAACTCCCCGATATGTTCCTGATGACTCTGAATTTTCACGGTTTTTACTTATCAAATATCATCGATTCTGAGGTCTAAAAGCNTTTGGAGGTTTTTCAGGACTTTCAGGTATTTTTGGGAAGGATTTGAGAAATTCTGGAAAAACAGCACTTGACGTTGGAATGAACTTACCGCTCATCACTCAACTGTGGAATAGACTGAACTTACCTCCAAGCAGCTGCAGGATCGATCCCAA